>NLAK01000074.1:23019-78344 GCA_002370295.1 Metschnikowia bowlesiae | reverse complement strand
TTAGCGTTGTTCCTTGGCAGCTGCATGTTCCAGCTCCTGGAGCTGGATTAGACAGACAGTTGACACTTAAGCCTTGTCAACGCACACAGCGGCACCAATTAACATTTTGCAACTACTAGACCACTCGACTGCTTCATGCAAGTTCGGGCCCGGAAACCACTAGAAGGTCGCGCCAAGTATAATACTTATGGATGAGTAGTTAAAATTGCATTCATGACTGAGAGTCAGTGTTCTACAGGGCAAACTTGTTCTATGTTCCGATAATCAGAAGGTGCTTCTAAATGTCGCCGTAACTGTCTATAAAATTGGCTCAATGAAAGACAATAAGTGGCCATCAGCTTGATTGGCTGGCCCATTCCCTCATAAGCCACTGCCCAGAGCAATGGGCTCTTTCTCTTTAGCACTTTGGGCAATTGTGTGTATGAAGCAGCGATACCACATAACGGCTTCAAAATTGGCTGCATCCTTGCTCCTTTCAGTGGCACTTCATGAGGACGAGTCTCGATCGGTGAGTGCTGAAACCTTTGGAATTACGCCAAGTGCGCACACTCAGTCACACTTTTCTGAATTTAACCATATTGTACAGAACCTCAAGGTAAATCTGCACTCTCCTTGTCGTGGGCCAAAGATAAACTCGCTGGGATCCTACTTACGCTTTCAATGAATCCTATTGGCGACAATAAGCTGCGATGAAACCATGCCCGGTAAGCCACTACTCAACTAGCCCAGTAAGAGCTCAAAAACATTTGAAGTTTTTCTGTTGAGAACACCGAAGTACTCCCAAGGAAGTGCAGGATCTTCATAATATAGACACTATGCGTTAATCAAATTTTTGCAGGCACCAATTCTCTACGTGAATTTTGGTGTTTGTGCCTCAAGGATTCTCGTTCAAGGTGGAAATAGCCTTCATACATGTCACGTGGGTCACCATGTGTTCTGCTATTACACAATGTAACTGAAAAACTTAACTGTGTTTGGCATTAAACCCAACTAGAAGCCGCCAAAGGAAGCGAAGGTATCAGGCATCAAGACACTTCCGCTTCAAGAATGTTTTGGGGTGATTTGTTTGGGTCGTGTGTCACCCATGCATGGTCTAACTTACTAGAGAACGCGGGCGAGAAAGATTCAGATTTGCGACCGTCAAAGGCCCGTCTGCTCTATAATGCGAAAATATGGCTTATCCCTTCATCTTTAAGGATTTTGCAAGCGCCTCCCGGTGGCCAAGCTGGTAAGGCACAAGACTGTAATGGATAGAAATCTTGCGATCGGACGTTCGACTCGTCCCTGGAAGGACTTTTTGCAAGTGTCTACGAGCAATCTGCTAGTCTTGCATGTAGTGATGTTCCAACAGAAACAATAAGGTGTAAGTTCTGCTGCAAGTGTTGTGAGCGCGGTTCTCTTCAGAACGATAAGCTTGTTTTTGGACAGGAATGAACAGAAGGTTACTTAGTAGAGTACAGGAGTTACAAATTTACCCGCATTAGCGGTTTCTCCAAGCCAAATTCATAGATTTATAGTCTGTAAATGAAACAACGAATTTGAAAGAAATAGCAAGGAATTCCTCTACAGAATATGCTGGGGCATTTACGTCGATCATATGTTGGAAGTTGTATTGCTTTCTGGCTTTATCAAAACCCGGTCAGTCTCGTTGTCCCCTGAAGGAATGGATTCCATGGAACCAATCACCTCTTTTCCCAGTTCAACCAGTTCGACATTCACCAGCACGGTCGTGCGCCGCCCATGTTGAAGAATGTCCGGTATAAATACAAGGCAAGTAGTGTTGGTTGGTCCAAGCGGTAGGTGTTGAAGTTTAAATTCCACAGCCTGCTATTTTGGGAAGTGCCTTTTTCAATGGACCTTTAACTGACAATTTGAACGCTACTGTGCCTCACCTTTTCTGGACACTACATTCTCGAGAAGATCCGCTTCTCTGCTAGTAGCACGCCACGGGCTCTTTTGAAAGTAAACCTTTTGCAGCACCACAATTTCAAGCATGGTCGTACACCTACGAACCTTGCACTCAACGGCCGAAAAAAGTTGTTTTTATTGGAGCAATACTTTCCGAATGGCTCGGCCGTAACCACCCATCTTTCACACTGGCCATGGCCAGGAGGCTCATGTGAGTCTGGCTAAGTTGAAATTTTGGCGTCGAAGTTTAAAACCGCCCTAGAAGAAGAACACTGGACTAAAGACTTGCGGATGAAGAGACGCGGATAACACTCTGGTTAGAGGATAGGAATCTGGAGACAGGTACAGGCCAAGCCGAATCTTCCCGCTTAAACAGAGCTCCTTTACCAAATACATACGTGTTTGTGGTGTAAGAAGCAGCGATATTTTTGCAGTACGCTAGAAAACTATCACGTACAATTTTAAACGGGAAAGTTTCCACTTTGTGTAGCTATCGGAGCATCTTCGAAAAATTGAAGGTTTCTCAGTGGCCTCGTTCCTGGAAACAACCTACAATAGACAAGCTGGTGGGGGCGTATAACATTTTCTATACAGACTAACAATTAAAACAAGTATTGGAAATTCCAACACAAAACCTGATTTTTCAGAGCCACACCCGCAGGATGAATACCGCACTATACAAAGGGGATACCTCCTCAGAGCTAGCCGCAATTGGCTTGCCATGGATAAGGTAAGAAATTCCCATGGTTTTTGAGATCCTCCAGTTGTAGGAATCGAGTTCTCCAACATGTTTTTGCCTACTTTCTCACCAGTGCTAGGTACACCTTTCAGTAAAATGGTCTGGTGACAAAAGCCAACTTTATTGGTATCCGTACTACGCAGTACCAGGTTATAACAGAGAGCTTCGTTACGCTTGGCTATGCCCCAATTTCTTGTCTTTTCTAGGTTCCATACATAGCACGATAATTTAGGACGTAATCAGTTCATCCATACTAGAAAGAAATTCTGTGACCCTGTTTTTTTCCAACACCAGCAACAACCTCCCGGTGGCCAAGCAGGCTAAGGCGCAAGATTGTAAAGGTAAAGCTGAAATTTTGAGATCGGACGTTCGAGTCGTCCCCGGGAGACTATTTTTGCAGCGGCCTCTCCCAGAGATAGAATGTTCTGCAAGTGCCTGCACACACGAAAGAGGTACATCCTGCATCCACCGAACAATCTGAAAATTGGTTAAGAAAGGTCATGAAACGTAAATGCCCTAGGGATAACACTTCAGTGTAAAAATACACTGCACGTTTGCGTCTTCACCTGACACACTTCATGTTTTACACACCGAGTGCCATAGGTCCATCTTTTTTTACATCCTGTGCGCACTCAAGAAAGAACTGGAAACCATGAATTTGCAGGAGGCGTGGACTTTCTTCTTTTCTATGTCTCCTTACAAAATTCCCAGAATTCACAGAAGGTCTTCAAGGTAAATAACACTAGATATTCCGCATGACCTCCGACTTCAGATCCATTGGGTAGTGCGCGGCCCGTGGGTGCAAAATGGCCTGCGATGTACAGTGTATCTTTTCGCGGCCCGTGGCCGAAGCAGCATCTCCCATTTTTTGATCTACTTCGACTGCTGTCTTTGATACTGCTGGCTGGAACTCGTCGGGCTAAACGTTATTTTTCCAGCCGTTTTGGAGAGGTAATGGATTCCTTTGAAACAATCGCCGTGAAAAATATAGAGTATTGATGGTCTCCCCACGGGTCGTGTGCGGCCCATAGGTGCTGAAATGAACTGTGATCGACAAGAACCTGAGATGGCGGTCGTGCCGTGCTTATCAATTGAGCACTTATGGGCAGCACAATACCCATGGGAGTCTGCGAAAGCACATGATACAAATACTCCGTCACTTTTCATACACCCTGATTAGTGCCCCCAGCCCAGGAACTTGTCCCATCAGTCGGGTTCGTCCTAACTTGGTACCAAAGGATTTCTAACTCTGCACCTATTGGCCAGGCGAGCACTTGCAGGCGCGCACATTTCGTACTTCAACAATGCCGAGTTCGAGTCAAAACTAGGCGAGCTTGGGCGCCGTCGATCATCCATGAACAGATGTACAGTGGGAGACGAGAAGATCCAGTATTAGAATTGATACTGTCAAAAGAGTAGATGTGGTATACCTGAGATCCTTGAATTCCTCGATGTTCTGGTGGGATATGTGGGAACTATAGTGGTCTTCCCCTCGGTCATTTTGACTACCGTCAGGGAAGGCAGGCGATAAGGCTAAACTGTGTGGAGGTTGATCTTGACCGTTTAGGAGGGGTCGTTTCCAAAGGGTCGTTATAGAAAGGTCAGTCCACTTACTCATTCCCATTTTCTTGAGTCATGAGTCAGGATGAGTCATTGCGCGTTTCGTCTGCAGCCATCAACAATCCCGCTCTACTAGCCCAAATGGCCATCTCACGATATTGACCCGAATTCAATGGCGCAGTCGTGGCCCACCTCTCTACCTAACTTGGGATATTTCCTCTTTTCAGAGCACATCAACAAGTTTATCTTTCCCGTAGTGCTGCCGTACCTTTGAACCAAACACCAATAAGAATCAAAGAAAAGAAGAGGTTGTCTAATAATTGAAATTCCCTTATCCTGAAGACCACCAAATTGTAACCTGAAACCCTGGCATTCAAATTTGTGTCTATTGTACTGAAAATTAAAATAATGAATCACAAATTTGCCTCTCTGCAGCTGAAAATTCTAGATTTTACTCTTATATCTATCGATATCATATAATTGATCAATTTACCCACGTACTTTGGATTTATGAGATTCATGATTTTATCGTCTTCTTCCTCTCTTCTACGTTCTCACCTTCTTACTTGCTGAATTCGCTATGTATCATTGAAAAAATCCCTAGCAACTTCCCCTTCTCTGCACCTTTTGAAAAATAAGATATCCTAAAGATTTCCGTTTGCCTGAGCACTGCTCTCTATGCATTGTATAAAATTCTACCAGTGCTCCTGTCTTTTTCTAACATCGTAACATACGGTTGTATATTGTAGTGGTTATCATGTTCGGCTCTGAACCGCGCGACCCCGGTTCGAATCCGGGTACGACCTGCTTATGTTTTTACCTGGCGACTTGGCAGTCCCGTGGCTGCCAAGAAACCCTCTTGATAACTATGACAGGTGCGGATCGCATTTCTAGCTGCAGGATGCTCGAAGAAACTAGTCTAAGCGCGGCTCTATGCACAAGCGCTTAAGTGATGTTAATTTTCAGGCTTGTTATTATTAGTTATACGTTTGGTTACAACTTATACAGTCGCTTGACTTTCACGGAAGAACCAGGGTTCCATCTAAATCAGTGAAAGGTTTTCACGCAACCCGGAGGCCATCGCCTGCAGTTCTGCGTATAGGCGGTAATTGTTCCGAGTGCACGTGCACCTGTGACTTCTCATCACGCGTTAACACTTCTGGGTTAAGACTCTTTCTCTTTACGCACTAGACAATACTCGAGTATCAATCAATGTGATAATTGAGGTTAGTAAATGGGGAATTCTCACGCATCCCGTTGGAGAATTGATATGTTTCAAGAAGGGCAAATTTAGATCAAAAAGGAAGTTCTGAGTGTATAGGCATGCAAGACAATAATACAGGATTTCAGCAAGTGACCCATCCATGCCCAATATCTGTAAAAAGAGCAGTGGACTTAAGAAACAACGCTAGAGGCCATCGAGTGACGTAAATGAAGACGCTAAGTCGACGAAGCTTAGCTCAGCCGATTCAATAGTTCTAGGCTTCCCGTCCCGTCAGAACGCTATCAAGACAGACATGGTCACCGGATCCGAGCACATAGATACAGATAGAGGAAGAGGCTAAGGTTAATGAATATGCCAAAGACCTACAGAGTGCCTTAAAGTGGATGTGCTATCGTGTGGGACGGTATCCAAGGCCATAAGAACACTTAGCGCTTACAAAGAGTAATGATTGGGGCCAAAAAGGAAATACGGTCCCAGACTCACTTCATTCATTTCAATTGACTCTCTTCAATTGAATAATGTATTAAGTTCTGCATCTGTGATTGTGCAGCCCGCACGTAACAGCACTGGGTGTAGCGAATGTTCCTCCAGATTCAGCAGTTGTAACGACGACGGCGCAGCCCTCTCTGGTATTCAAGGAAGAGATGCTTCAAGGCAACAATTCAATTCAAGACACTTCATAATGTCCCTAATACAGGACCCTTGAGAAACACTCGCAGAGGCTCACACAATCAACCACTCGATGCTAAACCAGCACAGAGGTTCACCCATCCTTGAGAGATTTTGAGTCGATAACCATGGCCTGATCCTGAATTTGAATGAAACTGATTTTCCGGTTTACAGCGATACCCTGAACTGTACAACTGATCACGGAATCAAGATTCCCCCACGCTTCAATCTCTCCCGCCTCCATTATCCAGGCGGTCCTTTGCCGTGTGGTAATTTCAAGACCAGACAAGTACTTTGTCGTTGTGGGCGGTAGGCTTAACCCACGCGACAGTAACAATCCAATCGACCATGATGCCTGGAAGAAATGCTTTGTTATGAAGACCCATAAGCCAGGGTCCAGAAATTCGCCGCCAATCAATTATGGTTACGACCGAAGTTGGCTTTCAGTAATACTGCCGCCGGTTGGCAAGTTTGAGCTGGGCGGACTGTTCCGAGAACCCGAGTCACGTTGGCCCGGCAACCAGCGTGCGGCTTCACATGCACTTGCACATACTGTTCACTATCGTTTCAAATTTCCAAATGATTTGGATCAAAGGCGGCTTCTCACTGCCTCGCAGTCAAAGCCACACGTTACAGGCTTAGCCCTGGGATTCGTATCTGGCTGTTCAAGAAGAGCCTTGGCCCTGCAAACAATGCTGATTATCGACTGTGGGAACGATGTCCCCTAAGCTTCTGCTGGCACAGAAAAGTATACACATTGCGTGCTTGCGGAGTTCCACACAAACTATCCGAACTTGAAACTGCTCAGTAATTCAAAAGAGAAAGTTTCATCACCCGATTTGAGATATTTCTGTTGAAAATCCACACTGCTGTTGGCGGATCCAATTTGCTCGCTCCTGGTCCCTGCAAGAGACAACCTGCCGGTCGGTCACGCCCTAAAGTCCTCAGTAGCTAACCTCAAGGTCACTTTCGCCTCTGAACATTAAGTCTTGGCCCGGGTCGTGTCATGTGCCATCTATGGTGCTGTGGATCCACCATGCTGGAACTTGGTGCAGTATTCCTGCTGAGAGGACATTTGGGGGTGCTCCACTCACGAGACTCACGAGTACCGATAACAAGCCGAATGGGCTAAAACGCCGTTGAAACTCAAGCCCAGGTACGTAGACCAGCTTGAGGTCGCCGCCAGACTCCTGCTTTCTGTCTCGCAAAAGTCGACACAATAGAAAACAAGATACAATGGATAAATGACATATGACTCTTATGGATCGATACTGAAAAACAATCGTTGCCATAGCCTTGTCTTTGAGACCTGCACGAAAATTAAGCGCTTGCTTATTCGGACCTTTTGTTACTTGTCACGCTCATCTTGATGAATGTTTCCATATTGTTTCTATGTTTTCCGTCCGTTTCATACTTTCGTTCCCCTCACTCGGCACTCTTTAATTTCTTTTGTCATTTATTCCATTTGTTCTTGAATGTGAGTGACATTAAAGTCTTTCTGTTGAGTATTGGCGGACAGCCTAGGAAGTGTTCTTATCCACCATTGTTCTAACCCCACGAGTTGGCTGGTTTTTGCTGGCCACTTTGGAGCTTCGCCCGCTTGCTCAGCCGCGGAGAGCTCCGTGGTTCTTGGTTTCTTCGCTGCCTCCCAGAAGATTGGCAAATTTGACATTGAGAGCTTCGGCATCGACAAGAAACGACCCCGCCACTCACATCGTTCTCCTCCACTAGCCTGGGCTGTAGCTTTATATCATTCACATCAACGGATACCGGAGAAACTAGGTCCTCAGCCGTCCGCTCCCCGGCATTGAAGAGACCTGTGGCGTCGTTGATGTGGAAAACGAAGCTCATCAGCTGGTGGATCTTTTCGTCCACAAGAAGATCTACGCGGTCCTTGTTGAAGAGCTGCACCTTCTTGCTTTTGCCGAGTTTCACGTTGTTCACAAAGCACGAGTTGGTGCTGAAGTCAAGAAGCCACACGTCTTCGAGGCAATGTGCCGGGCTTTCATATATGGATGCTCCGTCCATAGCATGCCGTTTCCGGGCGAAAAGACAGTGGATTTTGGACATGCGATCATCGTTGAAAGATATGTTGCAAGCCTCATTTCGGCCTATGGAGAAGGGGTTGATGCCCTGGCGGATATGAATAGGGTGTTTGATGAAGCTCTCGGGCAACGGCTGGAGCGTCACGAAAGTGTCTTTTGGAGGGGGTTTTTGCAGAAGAATTTTCTGAGGTAGCTGGTATTGCAGGGATCCCCTATAGGCCTCAGACTTTTGCTGCTGATCACTTTGCGACCCTGACTTTGGGGGCTGGCCCCCCTGGGACTGTGGTCGAAAAGGTTGGGGCTCTGAGTGCAGGAGCTGCAGGTCTGGTGGTAGTAGGTTTGGGAGCAGGACACTTTTGGGCTGCAGATCTTGCTGCACCAGAACATGCTGCTGGTGTGGCCGGGCAACTTGATCGGGTGGATCCAACGCAGGAAGCTGTGACTGCGGCAACGGCACCACGCGCTTGGGCACTTTGAACCCATTGTTGCGGTGACTGGGTTTGGAACCATCCAAGGCTCTCTTCATGATGTCGTCGTCCAAGTTGCTGGACGCGGTTATATGCACGCCGTTTTCAATTTTCCGAGCTTGCTGGGAAGTGCTCTGGGACAAGCTCAACTTCTGCGACATACTCTGCGACTCCGGATCGTCGTCCATGTTCAGGTCGACATCCACGATCCACGGGTGGCGAAGGGCCTGTTCAGCGGACGGACGGAGAGCAGGGTCCACCATCAAGCAGCACCGGAGAAAGTCGCGGCCCTGTTCGGAGATTTCATACGAGTTCAAAGGCGACTCGTGGTATTCGCCAGACTTGATCTTGTTGAACATGTGCGTTTGCGTCTTGCCGTTGAAGGGGAGATGCGAAGTGAGGAGCACGTAAACTAAGCACCCGAGCGACCAAATGTCCACGAGATTGGAGTAGTTGGGCCCTGGGCCTTGGGACTGTGACGCATGCTGGTCATATTTGCCGGTGATAACCTCGGGAGCCACATACGCCAAGGTGCCGCAGAAGGTCTTCATGAATGTGGCATTGTCGGAGATCTTGGCTAAGCCAAAGTCTGTGATCTTGACGATGATGGGGTCATCCTGCATGATGAGAATGTTGTCGGGCTTCAAGTCCCGGTGCAGAATACCCAACTTATGCACATAGGCTATGCCGTCCAAGATCTGCTTTGTTATCACCTGCGTAGCGTCCTCGCCAATAGCGCCGTTGGCCGCCACAAAGTCCATCAAGTCACCGCCAGGCACCAACTCCATTACCAAGTAGTAGTTTTCAATGTCCTCGTAGAACGATTTGGATTTGACGATGTTGGGGTGGTCGAGCTGGCGGAGAATTTCCAACTCGCGGTTGACGCCCAACATAGCGCCCTTGCCTCCGGCATGGATGGCCCGCCGCCGGTTGATGATTTTAACGGCATAGGAGTGGCCAGTCTTGCGCTCAATGGCCTTTTTGACGGTGGCAAACGCACCCTGGCCTATGGTCTCGTTCTTGACAATATAGTCCTTGTAGATGCCTTCATCCTTGACCACGGAGTTATTTTGGGCATTGGAGGGGTTGTAGGTATCAGAGAAGAGCACCACAAAGCGGATCACGTCCGCGGGCACGCCCACGCCCACGGAGATCTCGTCGCCCTGGTTCAATATGTAGTTGGAGCCCTTGACGAGCCGCGTGCCGTTGAGATGCGTCCCATTGGTGGAGTTGTCTTGAATCCAGAGCGTAGCGTCTGTGGTGCTGAACCATACGCGGAAATGTTTGTTAGAGAGCCGCATACACGTGTTCAAGACCATGTCACAGTCGGCGTTGCGCCCGAATAGCCATGTGAGCTTGGTGCCCTCCACGTGCTTGCACGAGTCTTTGTTAAGGTCGAATTGCTGATACTGGCCACTGGTACATATGAGCCTGCATATCTGGCGGGTGTCTGGGTCCTGCGTTTCAGTGTAAGGGGACTGCTGGGTGGGCTGGGTCTGGGTGGGCTGGGTTTGCGTGGGTTGAGTGGCCAACATGGCTGGAGGGCCCGAGTGCGAAGGAACGTGGGGTTTTGGAGGCGGCGAGATTTGGGCAAGAAGGAACTGCCATTAAAGTGGCTTCGTGCAAGGGGGAAGAAAGCCGAGGCAGAGGGAAGGGCTTTGGGTGAGATGGTGTAGGTGAGACGCGTATACATCTGTAAGCAGCCGCACCCGTGCACCCGCGCCTTTGGTTATGAGCCCGCGGCATCCCAGTTCCGAAAGCCCGTGCACCTCCGCTCTGGTTATGAGCCCGTGCACCCGGGGTATCGCAAACTGTTGGGAGTTGTGATGAACTCATCCAAAGTCTGGTACAGTTGCCACGTTGTCTTTTAACAACTTCTTTAATTCTGGAACTTCAGTTATTCTTTCGTTTCTTGCATTCAAATACACTAGTCTTATTTCCTTACTTGATTGATTACCCCCCTATATTTGGGGCGGCAGTCCCTTCCTTATATAATGCGAAGGGGCGTTCACTAGCCGCAGCCCGTTGCAGGGATGCATCGTCGTCATTACAACCGCTCAATCAGGAGGTAGCGGGAGAGGCATTGTTTAATCCCTGACAACTAAGCTCTTGTGCATAATGTGCACACAGGCTCAAGTTGTCAACCACTTCAATCCTTGTTTCATCTGCATACAGTCAGGTGAGCATGCCGTGCCCACAGGGCACTCATTCTCACGTTCCAACACAAGCAGGCCCTGGCACTCGGTTTACCGGTTGGTCCGTGCGATTGACCTCAAGGTCAGTGTATAGTATAACAATTATATTAGTACAATCTAGCGCAACTCCTTGATGGAATTCGTCAAGGAGTTGATAGGAACCAAACCCTCGGCACCGTCACCGTCCTGCACATAGTCCAAGTCGTTCAACTCCTCCTCCTTGGCATTGTAGTGTCTAAAGCAGATCCAGAAGAGGCAGCCCGAGATGAAGCACGCGATGGCCAAGCCGGCAAACGTCCACACCAACTTGGGGTCCTTCGAGGTGGGCGCAAGTGCGATTCCGATGGCCGAACCCACGGCGTTGGTCAACAAAAACAACGACATGATGAACGATTTCATCGATACAGGCGCCTTGGTGTAGGCGTACTCCAAGCCCGTGATGGAAGCCAAGATTTCCGAGATGGCAATGAAAAAGTAGGCTGGGGTCTGCACGGCCACGTGCACGTGGTTGGGCACCGTGAGGTACCGATCGGCGCACGCCTTGGGGTGGTCGTAGCACGGACCCGCGCTGTAAATGTAGTGCTGCAACACTGACGCGTACACCATGGCGATGGAGCCAAACACAAAGCCCCAGAAGATCTTGGTGATGGCCTTGAACGGCGTGAAGCGACGGATGAATGGGTACAACAAGCTCTCGAAGATGGGGATGAAGATGATGATGGCCAACGAGTCGATGGCCTGCAAAATGTCATTGGGCAAGCCGTGCAACTCCATTTGCCCAGCCTGCGAGATGAAGTTGTTAAGCATCTGGCCGTACACCACCCAGTACACCGGGTAGAAGAGGAACACCTTGCAGGCGTACACGGAACGCACCACCTCGTCGACGAACTTCTCTGACCAGGCAAAACCGGCCTCAGGGTGAAGCGAGGGGCGCGCGGCGTCGAAACTGAAGCGGTTCTTCACCGCGAGCCACGTGACCTTGAACGACTTGGCAATCACCTTATCGGAGACTGGCACCTTGACATACATGTTCTTGCCGAGGAAGAGCGCCACCAAGGCAATGACAAAGAAGCAGAGCGGCAACAAGTACGCGGCCCAGAATCCTACTTGGGCCTCGAGCTCCGTGGTGGCGATCACCGACATGGAGCCGATGTTGATCATGAGGTAGAAGAACATGAACACGTTCTGGATGGTGATGTTGGGGTCCTGCACCACGCGCTCGCCGGATTTCAACACGCGGATCACCGGCTTTGTCTTGGGAATCTGGTCGGCGATCAAAGGAGAGACGTTGGATTTCACGCCGCCGGTGCCGAGCCCGATGATGATGATTCCTGCGATGAAGCCACCCAAACTGGTGGAGTGCGACGCCACCGACGGCAATGACGTGACGAAGAGGATCAAAATACCTATCATGTACACCACGCAAAACACACAGATGGTGTTGTACTTGCCGAGGTAGGTGTCGGCGACCCATGCGCCAAAGACGGGCGTGACATAGCACCAGAACTGCCAGAAGTACGATAAGGCCGTGGCGCCCTGGTTCTTGAGATTCAACACACCACGGGGACTGTCTTGGGGCAGGTTTTGCATGTAGTTCTGGAACGGCGTGGACAAGCCGTAGTACGAAAAGCGCTCGGCCAACTCCACGACGGCCACGAGCCAACAGCTGATGGGGATTTTCTCCGAAACGTGCCTCAAACGCTTCATTTCCTCCAAGGTGGGTGTTCTTCCTTCGTCTTCCATGGAGACGGCCTCCATGTCGGAGCTAAGGGTACCTGTGTGCTCGACAGAGTTGTTGATTTCTTTGGACATGATAGAAACGGCTAGAAACTGACTCTCAAGGGACTATTTCAAGAATCAGCAAGGTCGAAAAGACTTGGAGATTCAAAACAAAGTCAAAAGGCTAAAGTCAAAGACTTGGGTCGAAAGCCACAGAGAAAAGAAACCAAACAGCAAGCTGCCAAAAGAAGCAAGGAAACTGCACGGGGAGCGGTGAAGCACTTGCTATGAGGCACGACACAAGCGGGTGTATATATATGGCGGGGTCAGGCGAGCGGTAGCGCGAGATAAGATGCGGAGAAAATGGTCTGACGGGCTCCACACCGGAAACAGTTACCTCCGGAGCGGCCCACAACGCTGCCAGCCACACCATTGTACGGCATTCGAAGTATCGACCGCTTCCTGTGCCTGCATGCACCCGCAGAAGAGATTGCAACATGCCCATGCATGCGTGCATGCGACCCACTGACGAGATTGTAACACGCCCTTGCATGCATGCATGTATCGCGTGAGAAGGCTCAAATCGCGAGCGAAGGACCTTTCCAATGCCGGTGCGCGCCTCTTCGGCCTTGTGGTACATCAGGGCTCATAATCCACGGCGCTATACACAGGGAGAAATCTGCAAGTCGTCACGACGTCAATGCTTGCGCGCCGCGTCTTCACGTCACTTTGCCGTGTTCAGGCAAGAGCCCGAGGGCCAAACGCACGGCGCCGGCTTGACGTGCCGCGGCGGCCACCCCTCAGGGCGCTTGACTTGCCTGTCATGTCTTTGCACATGCGGGGTTTTTGACACCTTCGCGGGACTTTTGAACACGGCATCCGTCCACGGGGCTTATCATAAATGCCGCTCTACATTGAAGCGAGCTGTTCTCCATGATGCGAGCTCTCGCCGCATGATGTCAAGCACGGCGGTGTTCCGCCAGCGCGTATGTTCGAGATATTCCACGATAAGGTCGCTTATCATCACGGGCCTGGGATTGGCAAGCAGATATCAGCAAAGGATTTTAGGGAGCCATGCATCAGCACGGACCGAGTTTGAATTTCCCAGAGGCGACGCTAGGAAGCCACGCTGTAAAGCCACGGTGTGAGGCCACGCTATGAAGCCGCGCCGTGAAGCCACACTGTGAAGCCACGAGCTGGTGCGGTTTTACTGCACCCACGTTTCATGATTCATGCCGGGCTCGTCAACGCCCCCAAGAAGTAGAGTGGAGGGCCTGAAGCTTTTTCAGTTGGATGGTGTGTTGGTTGGTGCTGAACAGACTGCGAACGCGCATATTCAATGATGCGCTTAGGCAACCACAACCCGTTATTTTTGGCTTGTTGAAGCGGCAATTGTGCTGATGACAACATTTTGGATTCTATGGGTCTACATGGGTAGCCTGATGAGACTATCTAATCAACTCCGGTTGGTGTGCCTCTAGACATGATCCCACCGAAGCTTTCACTTACCTGTTCATGATAAGACGCCCACACATTGCACAGCCTGTGTGACGGATTAGACTTCGGGCACCATGAACATTCGCCCCTGGTTAATGTATGGTCCTCCATAGAGACGGTGGTTGAGCCCGAGTCGGAACCATCCTGCAGCTTGCGCGACTGCATATACTCCGGCACGCGATGTGCCCGCCGATTGCTACCCTTCCTGGTGTCACCGTTTCGCTCGACTGTGCAATACACGGGATATTTTGCATGTGCAAGTGATTAAGTGCTCCCTGTTGAACCCCGCGCAGTTTCGATGAGCACTGGCCTCAAAATTCTCGCTTGATGGCCAACATCTGACTTCAAGGTTCCGAAATGGAGAATATGGCCCGTTCTGGTACGAGCTTGCAAACAGAGGCCCCTATTCAAGTGTTGTGTCATTTTCACCATTGCAAAAACCCCTCTGAAGTTTTTTGGTGCGCAGTGGGACTTGAACTCCACACCTAGCCATTGGGCCAGGGCCACGAAATCAAACGTGCCGTGGCCAAACTGCTGTTGGGTCAAGTCGATATGCATAATATCGTTCACTGGGGCTCGGTGTTTTGCTGGTGAAAGTGACAAGAAAGTCAATGTGGTAAGTAACTCATTGAAGCGCCGGATTTAACCGTATCGACGCCATGTTCCCTTGCCATCTAAGAATTGCTGCTATTGTCAACGAGTACTCGGCCCACATGGGGTCAAGATACTTCGAGAAAGATGTGCATGCAATCGATAATATGGTGTAGACTGTTGCACTGTGAGCTACATCCGTACATCACAGTACAGAGATGCTGATGCATGTGAGGTGCGACCCGTACCTCCGGAGTGCAGATAGGCCATCTGTTCCCTCATTTCTGATTGGACTGGAACATTCCATCATGTGACAGGCCAATGGAGATTCAACTCCGGTCAGGTATAAATAGAGAAGCGGGCAGGTATAAATAGAGAAGCGGGCAGGTATAAATAGAGAAGCGGGCAGGTATAAATAGAGAAGCGGGAGCGCGGATTAACAAAAGTATTGATTCTCTGTGGCCAGTCACTGAAGCCCTAGTTTAGTATTGAGAAAAATATATCACCGTGACCATTCTGAGGCGTAAATATTTGCATGCCTTTGATACTCATACACCAGCATCATTGAAGTCAAAGTTCCACAATGTGCAGGTTACATACAGTGAATCCACCGGCGTTGCAATGCCAAAGTACCTTGTATCCAGCAAGAAGGCAATCCTCACTAAACCTTTTGGTTTGCTACTTCCTCTGGTTGCCTGTAAAGCAGCGTCATTCTGTTGTTGCTCCTAGAGAAGGAGCTCATTTGGGATAATCAGAACGTCTCGTCGTTTCTGGCGCAAAAGGTTAATCCAGTGAAAGATTGAAACCAAAGTTGGAAAATCCGCTTCTGCCTTGGATCAATATCGGTAAGGAAAACACTGCAAGGGCGGTAAAATCTTAGAATTTAACGTATCAAATGGTAAACTAAACTTGCTTTGATAGGGAAGAGGAAATCTTGGTGGGACAAGATAACTTTTTCTCAATTCTGCGTTAGCATTCACAGACTACAGCAAAGCCTACAAATCGGATACAGGCACTTTCGATAACGACCCGCATACTTCTGTTTGCAGGCTCTAAATTCTGTCCTGAAGGTTCTATGCTTTTCCTCTTTTGAGCTCGAGGAAGTGAGTAGTTACCGCTCTCTATATACAGTTGGTTCCTTTTGTCTTTAGAACCTTCCTTCATTCGGAAGCAATCGCAGGAATAAATCCGACCGTTGTGAAACTACGCTACTTGTTCACTAATGGTTTTGTCCAAAGACCGCAAGAGTTGCGGGCCCAGTATTCGAGAACACAAATAAATAGCTGGTTTCTCAGTCACTAATCTTCTGAAAAGTACATTCACAAAGCACCTTTTGCGAATAGTTCCTGCGAAATCTCTCTTGGCGGAAATCTCAAATGAGATTTTGAAAAGAGATTGGAATATGAGCAGTACTTTTACTTCCGCTGATCATTGATCCCCGCTATTGTTTCTTGGTTGAAGTTTGCTGTGTAATGAGTAAAGGAATTGGTTACTAATTTATTTCAATTGCAGTGAGACGTGCTTATGATGCAGGAACCTCTTATGAAGGTCATTGTACTGTTGGTGTTGAATCCAGTTTCATGGTTTCATGGAAACCATTATGGCGGAGATTGATGACCTGACCGAACATTCTGCGGTACGTAGAATAGTAGATTCTTGTTGCCCTAGTAGCTTTAGGTTCGTTAACATTATGATCTCTCACTGGAATAAACTGGATTTGAGAGTATTAGCATTTTTAGCATTGTATGCTTTCTTTTCTTAAATACCCACCTTCAGTTTTCGTATAGCCATAGCTGCCATGTTTAATCAGTAGGGACCAAAAAGAAACTTGTACTTGCCCCTTTAATCTTTGTTTGTTTGGATTTACGAACCTGAATTACGAATTGCTACAATAACACTTGCGACTAAGTTGTACAATCTAGGTCGTTTGGTGCTGGGTTATCTCTCCGACAAACTTGCAAGGTGAATTTTCATGACATTTGGAGAATGCAGTTTGAAGAGACTAAAGATTCACGTGATTTCAAAGTCACAATTTCTCCGTCAATAAACTACTTGTTCCATTTACTCCTTTCACGTTGCTTGTTTCGTTTAAGAAGACCCTAGATGTTTTCTTTTTTGTGTTTTTGTCTAGTAAATGCTGGCCCAAATCTCGTCCAAGCTTTTGTAAGATTCATCCAAAGTGTCCAAATACACCTGGTTATATTGCTGCCAAAGCTTGAAATGTCCGTCATCAGAGATACTGTCAGTGTGAAGCTTTCTATTGTAGTTGGGAAAGCACGACTTGTAGTATTCTTTCACCAGTTCACGAACCTTCCCATAGCGTTTTGCTATGAATCCCGAGCACTAAACTTCAACGGTTCTTAGAGGGGGCATGCTTAAGCGGCCCCTAAAAGACCACTTGATGCTCGAAGCAGCGGAAGACTCGGGCGTGCTCTCCACTTCCATTGAGTATAGATGAGAGTCCATGGGAGGCTCTTCAGACACAAAGTTCTAATAATTCACCATGGGGCATAGTTCCTCCTCGCAATAACTCTTCAATGGTTTTTGTGCATTGGTGCAAAGTTTATGGGTATCAAGGCGGCCTTTTGTTCCTTCCCCAAGGCGCCCCTGATCAAATTGAAACCACAGTTCATAGTTGGTTCTTTTCATCATGATTTCCCCAGAGCTTAATGCAAAGCTCTTGTGAAAGAATCAGAGAAGCTCAAAGCACTTTAGGGGTCACTGAGGTCAAGTTGTTTTGGAACCACCAGGCTAGTAGCCAGATACGTCAACTCATTGGGGTAAAAATAGCCGGATAGATTCAAGGGGGTAAAAAAAGTGTTTCATATCATGAACTACAGCATTCAAAGTCGAGAATTTCCTGTCCACGCAAGACTTGGTCTATGCTGTTCATGGCGAGAATAAGGACACCGTCACGAACGGTAGTAGAAACACTGAGAAACGATTTTTAGTTCTGTTGGATTTGGTTCGATGTGCTTGCGGAAGTTCAATCAGAGAAGAAGTGGTGGTGGGGACCCCCAAAAGTGACAGTTGTAGTGAGAATCTTGGGTGGGCCGGCGAACCACAAAATCCCTGGATCTTAACATATGTAAACCGAAGCCTCAAACGTGCATATTTGGAGGTCGCAGTTTAATTGGCTGCGAAACAGTCGTGCGCACCACCAGCCGTCATGACTGATAAAGATGCCGATAGACACTGTGGCGTAGTCACGTGTGTAGGTCCGTTCCTTCTAAACTTTATACTTTTCCAAATTAGTCTGATGAACTTATTAAACCCCTTTCACAGCGTTTTTGATCAGGGTACTTACACATTTACAGTGTCTCCATATTTAAAACGACCGTGTGTCCCCACATGGGAGTCGCTACTTTTGGGAGCAAATCGGCCCGGTATTTGAGGTTAGACAGGAATTGCCAGTACACTGCCAGAGGTGCTGCTATACGAGAGCCGGAAATGTTAAGACAGGTCTGGGTTCACGTTCCGATTTGGTCCACTTTCGTCGAGGTTCGTCGCATCCAACCGGTATTCAAGTCCCACAAGCCATCATTCAGCTACTAATTGTACCCACCAGTGTCCGCTAGGCTAGACAATGAGTGCCTTAAAAATCTTCTGGCCTGGCTCGAGGACTAGTCACGTGGGGAGGCTGCCTCGCTACCGCAACACCTTCGCAATATGTAGTCTGGGTCTTTTCGTGAGGACCACGTGGCGCTCAACCCACCTCTTCACATCATCAGCGTGTACGAAAGCTATTGATTTTGGAGCTGATGTCTGTCTCGGCCCTGTATGTCTCGGCCCTGTATGTCTCGGCCCTGTATGTCTCGAATGCCAATGCTCTGGTGCAGGTTGCGGTCGCTCTCCGGTAACAGCTTCTAGACTTGTGCTTGACACCAGTGGCCGCCTCTCAGATGTAACCTGAGGGCTTCGTTTGCAATCTAAAGGCTGACTTGTTCGTCAGCACCAGTCCGTTTGGGACGTTGGAGAGATGAAGCGCCTTCGAGGTGGTCAAAACTTGACCACCCTCTACACAGCAATAGAGGCTCCGTCTCACCGATCATCAGCAAGCCGTCTCACTAAACGTCTCGGAGAATAAAGCGAGGAGTATTGTCAAAGTCTATGGAGCGGAGACTTCCAAAATTCATATATTGAGCCCGACGCCAATCTACCGACACAGCCAGGATTTTGGAAGTGATGCAAAGGGGTGCAACAGCAACTTGCAAGAGTAACACGGATTCATATCGTAGCCTTCTCACGTGCCAGGAAGCCACCGGGAGCTACATGAGAGCACTATGTTGACGATTTACTTGTTCTTGGGAGCAAAATTGAGCCTGTGTCTAGAACTAAGGAATTGTTGAGCAGGACCTTCGCAGTGAAGGATTTAGGAGAAGCCAAGAAATTTCTAGGCATAAACATCGAAGTGGGGTATCTTTACAAAAGTACATCTTACAGAGTACATCGAGAAACTCTTCTTGAATTACTCAATGATTTCAGTTCGAGGAAACGGCCTACCTGCTGATCCAAAAGGGGGAGAACAGCACCAATGATGAAGATGAAGACCCTTGTGATAATCAAAATACAGGTCTGACATTGCAAACTTGCTCTTCGCAGCAATGGTGTCCGGTTTGATTTAAGTTATGTTGTTCTGAGTCTATCAAGACATCTCAAAGACCCAGGGCTCATAATCCGTAGATTGGATAATTCCTCATCTGCGTCATACCTAGATGTGTTTGGAGCACCATAGAGTAACCATGGACTAATGTCCAGTGGTGATCCAAGCTCGAATATCACAGCCATGGTATCATGAAGAAAGTTGTGGACTTCCTTCTCATTAACAGATCCATTTCTATTAGTGGGTCTGGTTCTAGGGGCATCTTTGATGATACTCCAACCTGGGTTCGTGTGATTTTTCTTATCAAATTAGCAGGCAGTTAGGTATTATATTTGGGGATTGACAAAGCCACGCTCAGAGTCTCACATTAATAGATTGTGATGCTTGTGCTCTATCCAAAATGACCCATCGCTATCCGAAGTCAAGTGCCTCTGGATTAAAAAGGACTTTTTTACCCAAGTAGTATATCAATAGGTATGACACCTATTGTGATGAGAAGGTCTTAATGAAGGACTGAAATAAGTAAAGAGTTAAGAGTGTTTAGATTCCACTATCCCCGGACAAGTTATCCCGTAGGCAGGCTCCACTCAACGTGTGGCTTCTGTAAACGCGTAGGACCCACCACGTACTTGGCATGCACCAGGCGTTTTGGTACTTTTGAAGCGACTTCTGGGTCAGTCCTGAAGTTCCACGTGAAGTTGCCATTTCTGGTGACTGTGGGAGAGCCAAAAGTCCCTGTAAATTTAGGATTCTGAAACATAGGCGGGATATCAACCAGGTGGAGCTTCAGTCAGAGATGTTGAAGCTTGTCAAGACATTATGCCAAACATTTCAATGGATCGGGGAATGAGTAGCGAAAGCCAGTGAAACCCTGTTCGTTTATTGTTGGACTTGGAAACTTGGCCACGCTTGTCCTAACCGTAGGATTAGATGTTTCCAATTAGTAGGAAGTCTCTAGTTCTCGCCCTCTCTTGAGCTACTTCTTAACTGTACACTCATTGCCGTATGGTCGGTCCTAATTTTGCGGGCCAGAGAGTGGTATAAGGGTAAGACGGCTTGCCTGATGGGTTCCATGGGGCCCGAGTCGCCATGCTTCACAATCCGTTTCGTTGCCAACGACACACCTCTCAACTCCAGCCTGCTTCCAAGGGTCATTACACGATGCCCAGAGTCTCAGCAGGGGGGGTTCACTACTGGGCGTCCACAAGCCCGCATGCCACGGTTATTCCACCATGCTCATGCCCGCCAGGGCTGTTTCCACCCATCCGCAATCCCATCTCTAGGAGTCAGTTCCACGGTGTTTTTCCTAGCACTGGGACTTTGTTAAACGGTCTCGGTGCGTCTTTCCGGATAACAATTCCACAGCGTAGTTCCTCACACCGTGTAGAGAATACCACCTTGGAGGTTATTGCATCGTGTGAATACTCTGAATGCTGAGGAAATACTACATGGTCATACTTGTGCCAGTGTATTCCATGCTGAAATCTCAGCTTTGCAGTGTGGTCCACGGTGTTTTTACCAACTTGAGACTCGTTCGATCTTCACAATCCCGTTTCAGAGGCTTACAGGTTTGTTGAAGCACAGCACCTCGGGCCACCATGAATCCCTATCAGAAAAGCTCGAGGAACCCATATTCCACACTCTAGCCTGCAGTATTAGTACTTGAGAAATCACATACCTCTAGCAGTGCGTCTTAAAAGGCTCTCGCTATACTCTTGTTCCTTTTCTGAAGATTTCGCTTTTTTGGCAATCGTCATCAGTCAGTGCATTTTAGTGATGGAGTGTCTTTGTTAGCATCAAAATGATGAGGGCATCAGTCAGTAAAGTCTATTCCTGGTACGGTCCGAGTCTTGAGTAGACAGAAATAAGTGGTTTCGGGGAACAACAAGCTCTTGTCCCCATTTGCTCACAAAAAGAGCATTTACCATGCCTCGGGAGGTGCAAAGCCTTTTTCGGATATTCTACCCGCAAATGGCTATCCGCAATGAACACGTTTGCCCTCGTTCGCACGCCATTGTACCACAAGTTGTCCACCAGTGCCTGGGCTTTTCACAGCCATGCTTAAAACCATTGTGTGACAGCTGGCTGGGGTTTTTTGGGGTGAAAGCTCAACTGCACAGAATCTGGAACACTGCTCTTGTAAAGATCCTATTGATTCTAGAAGATTTTGCAATCTTGATCTCCGTCTGTCTATTCCTATCTATATCACTCCATAGTAGAATCTCACTGAATGGCCTTTTCATGGACGCCTACAACCCGAGCGGGCTTCCCTCACTTATATAATTTTTTTCCGGAACCCCGGCTTTTGGAACGTGAGAATCAGGGCCCCTGCGGGCGCTGCATGCCCACATGACTGTATACAGATGAAACAAGGGTTGAAGGGGTTGGCGACCGAAGTTTGTGCGCACACTATGCACAAGAGCTTAGTTAGGGATTGAACATTGTCTCTCTCTCTACCTCCCAATTGGGCTGTTGCAATAACGACGGTACAGCCCTACAACGGGCTGCGGCTAGTGAAGGCCTTTTTGCATTAAAGAAAGGGACTGCCCCCAATGTAGGGGAAAATCAATCAAATAGGGGAGTAAGCCTATATTAGGAAGACAAGAAACAAAAGAATGAACCGAAGTTCCAGAATTGAACAAGTTGTTAGAAGACAACGTGACAACTGCATTAGACTAGGGGAGAGTACATCGCAGCTCTCAACACCCACCTCTGCCGAGCGGGCGCGGAAGTACGCATACCTCATGCCTGCATCTACCGTTGTTTCAGCTGCACTACATATTCTGAAATGGGTGAAAAGTCCCCCACCATGTTTCATTTATGCATCCTCCATACAGTAGTCTGTACATAAGCCTTATAAGAATCAGGCTCGCACACCGCACAATTCAACAGCGATGACGTGACGGTTCTTCCTCTGGGTTTTCCCAAACATTCCTGGGCATTGTGTGCATACAGGCGAACCCACATTGATCGGTTCATTCTCCGACTCTAAAAGTTTCTGTATGGAATGCATTCAGGTGTTCGCCCGGGAATAAGCCCCCGTGGGGGTTTATATGAAGAAGCAATAGCGGATCCTTTGGCTCAGCCGGCTTGGGTAATGTTTCTGCTCAAATTCTTTAATTGGCCTGGATATATTAGGGATCCTGACTCTAGGCTTGCCGTCAGAAGCTGTGCCGTGTGAGAGAGCTGTGTGCCCAAGAGATGCCACCAGTAAAGGTGACGTGAATCAATCCAATTAGCGCCCAGCTTACTAAGTCACCGAAATATGCAAAAAAGTCCACACCTTTTTCCGGGCCTATTAGGCACCATCATTTGTGGCTATTGCAACTTGATACAGACTGTGTATGGCTTGTTCCTGTGTCTTCAATTCCAGTCTTACTCTATAAACCAGGCCTGGAGAACCGAATGGGAATATGCTTGGAAATGTCCAATTATGGTGTTAGACGGCTGTGTGATTGTCTTGGCTACTAAAGAGGCTCTCACATATCACGTTGGAGGTACATCAGACAAACAAAAGAGTGCTCAGACGCACGGCATCCAGCGTGGAGAAGGTAACCCGCTCGGAAATTCCGTTTTTTTGCGTCCTTTAGAGCCTTTGCGTGCATACAAGCTTTGATCACTGATTCCAAAGGTCTTTGTCCAAACTTAATCACGGCTGAAGGAATATGGCGACCCGATGCCTTCATGTTCCCGTGCTAGCTAGTTCCTTAGCTTCATCGTGGAATAAATTCTGTGGGAATTTCTCACCGGATGCTTGGATGAACAATGCCTTTCCAGAAATAGGACAGCTGCCGAAGGTCACGATTCACGGAAGTAGGATCGTTTAAAGGTGAATTTTTGACCATGTCAACAAAAACAAGGGATCCAAACTGGCCCATATCAGCAGGTGTGAGTGGGAAACCCCGCCTGCCACTATACTGAAACATTTCTTGTCTTGATTCGACAGCAATTCTGAATCACTCGGGCTTGAAAAAGGCAGCAACGCCTTTTATGGCTCCCCGAACCCGTGCACGTGCGGTTGCGAAACAATGGTTGGCTCACTTTCGGGTAGCTTTAGGCTTGGGACACTTTTAGCTTGGGACACTTTTCGGCTAAGCCCCTGGTCACTCCCACTTGAATTGGTCACTTTAGGTCGCTTTTAATGACCTATAAAGCTAAACCAGAAGCCACCCCTTTTGATAACGGCATTTGGGCATTGAAGCGGTACCACTATCATCAATGTTGAGCTTCTATACCCTCTTGTTTTTGGTCTTCTGCCCATGGACAGCCCATTCGTTCACCGAAACGCCTCATGGCTTGAAGCTTGAACTCGACGCTGTGCACCATGACTTCGCCATGTCTGGTCGCAAACAGCCCGCAGGAGTGGAGAAAAAAAAAGTCACCCAGTACTTTGCCTCGATATGGGTGGGCTCGAGGAACGCCAAAAATAGTGTTTTGCTAGACACTGGCTCCAATAACTTGTGGGTCATGGGCGAATACATGATCTGCCACTACATGCCTGGGCCCTTTCCCCCATACACCTTGAGCCCGTCGCTCGTTCGTGATGATTCGTCGAATGCTTGCAGCGCCTGGGGAGCTTTTGACATGGGCCTCTCGCACTCGTTCCAGAAGAACGATACTCTTTCTCGGTTCTCCATCACTTACATGGATGACACCTTTGTTTCTGGGGTTTGGGGCACCGATGTCATTGTATTCTGGGATAAACTGGTCCGCATGAGTTTGGGCGTGGCCACGCAAACCCTGTGCAGCGAAGGAATACTAGGCATCGGGCTTGAGGTGGGGGAAAAAGCAGTTGGAAAAAACCCAGGCATGTTTGACAATGCAAATCTTCCCTCACGCTTGAAAAGTCTCGGCATCACCAAAAAAAAGGTGTACTCCATCTTTTTGAATTCACTGACTGCGCAGAAAGGCTCTATTGTGTTTGGGTATGTTGACCACAAGAAGTATGCCGGCCGGTTGCAAACCGTGCCGATTGTTAGCGTGCAAAGGAGTCACCAAAGTCGCGAAGCGCTAGCAATCCGGCTCAGCAGAATGTACTTGGAAAATGACAAGCAAAAGGTGGTGATTTTGGAACATCCCATCGGGGCTGTTCTAGACACGGGGGCGGTGATCCAACACCTTCCTCATAGCGTGTTTCTGGCCTTGGGGCTGCTGATGCAAGGCACCTTAATCAGTGGCAACCTATTCCAGGTTGATTGCTCATATCTTCGCTCGGGGAACTTGGTGTACGACTTTTCGGGGATTCTCATCAAGGTGGCATTGGACGAATTGATACTCCAAAGGAGAGACCAGTGTTACTTGGGGATCAAGCTGTTTGACAGTGACCAATTCTATGCTTCTGCGGTTTTGGGAACCAGTTTCCTTCGAAGCGCATATGTGGTGTTTGATTTGGAGGATATGGAGATATCCATGGCCCAAGCAAGCTACACCGCCCAAGAGGATCTTGAAGAGGTGACCAATGTTGTTCCGCGGGCCATAAAGGCGCCCTGGTACTCGGACACCCGGCTTGCAACACGCATCGGTGCCCTAAACCCGGCTGTTTTCAGACCGGTCAAATGAGCGAGCTTTTTGTACTCATTCCAGACATTAGCTGTACAAGGATACCTCAGATCACCTGCACGGGGTATTACAGATTGCCACGACCGACATACTCTCGCAGTCACTACAAGTCATTATGTGGCTTCGAGGTCTATTTTGCTTCAATGTTTGGAGTGAGTTTGGAGAGTCCGACAATTTTCCTTCTCATTCACAGTGCCTTTTGGAGGTGCTAGCACAAGCACTTGACTTCTTCGGATGAAGCGTGCATCCGGTGAGACCTAACGAAAATGGTGACTTGAGAAGAGTAGCCAAACAAACACAGGTTGGAGGGTCGTCCAAGATGCCTTGTCGTACCCAGGCCACCGAGGCTAGCTCTGATGTATCTTGTTAGACTTTACGTTGAAAACTACAAGATTATCTTGCAGGGTTGGGCATGAGGACCGCCGCAGCAGGTTGTGCAAATGATGTTACTTCCTGAGCTTCCAAGACGAAATTTCTAAGAGGAGAAAATAACTTACTTATGGGAAGGCAACCTGGACTGCGTCTCCAGAGACGTAACGGAGACGTAAGCCTAGTCCTGAACGGGAGGAAGTCCACGGCTTAATCTTGGTAAAGATAGTTGGGGACTTCTCGACCTTTGACCTAAATCTTTCCTCAGGTCAAAAACAATCGGGGATGCATTTTACAAATTTTCTTGACCAACTCCCCAAACCGCAACGTCGCCCTTGACGCAGGTGATGAACTATGGTCTTCCCATAAGTCGATGGACGACATAAATTGAGTCCCCTCATCCTGATTATGGTTTTGACTGCTTCAAGACGGGCTTGCGGCCAGAAATAATGGGTGGATTAGTGTCCCAAAGCAAACATCTTGTTTTCCTCGAAGTGTTCGGTGAATTCTTTCTGCCAGTCCATTTTGATGTGACGGGACAGTGAATAATTGCTCAATTCCTGCATCATTGCAGAAGCCCACAAGGCGCCCAGGCCGGAATTGTCACCAGTGTCAGAGCAAAGCTCAGCAGTGTAGTAACGTTTCTGAAATTTTGGTTTCTGAAATTTTGTCTGACTTTAGAGAAGCAATTGTTTAATGTAGAACCACGCGTCTCAGTAACGGTATAGCCTGCACATACCTTGTGTACTGGTCAGCCATTGTTAATTAGTCGGAGCTATCCATTGGGTTCTTGTAGGGCGTAAGGACTTCAGCGATGTTTTTGTTGATGTGCCGTAAAACGGGCAGACAGGCCTCTTCCCCACAGACCCTGAGTCTATAAATGAGTCTAAAATGAGTCTATAAATGAGTCTAAAATGAGTCTAAAATGAGTCTAAAAATGAGTCTAAAATGAGTCTAAAATGAGTCTAAAATGAGTCTAAAATGAGTCTAAAATGAGTCTAAAATGAGTCTAAAATGAGTCTATAAATGAGTCTAAAATGAGTCTAAAATGAGTCTAAAATGAGTCTTTAAATGTGGGCTTGGAGAAAACGCCATTGCAACGCAACTTTGGGAAAAAGAGTCGGTTTTAGCGGGAGAGGGTTTGAGCTGAAAGTCAACAGGACAAGCCTGACACCACATCAGATGTGGGCTCAACGCGTCTTCAGAGTATGGTTCCTGTTTGAGCCACCGACCGAGTGGTCACCGCAAAGACTTTGGCATACCAAGATTCCACATGGAATATGACCCAGAGTCTCGGCAATCCCCTTGTGACCAGATTCGTCATTTTTGACACTGTCGCTGTCTCGCGTACAAACAGAGCATGCTTTGACCCGGCGCATATACGTATGTTTTTCCTGTTTATGCTGGACACTCCACTGTCCCAGCGCTGTGCCCAATGGCAGAGCCCGGGCAACAGTCATAGAGATATCCAAATCAAGCAAGACAGACTGCTGGGAAGCAGCGGGTCAGAACATTTCATAGCACTGCAAAATCAAATAATCCACTGCACACGGCCCCTGGCAAGTTTTCTTAAGTAGAATATCCAGGTTTGGGGAAAACATTCAGTTTTCGTCGATACCCGGCACACCTAGTCTCCCTTGAATCCTCCAGGGAGTGCAGCGCTGCTGGATTCTATAGTGTCAATATGCCGTCTTGGAGGTACCTGTACACATCTGTACTGGGTCCCTAAATCCAAGGAATGAACAAACGTTTTTCTCGAGGGTTTGCTGGTGGGTACCGCAAAATATGGTTCCTTAAAGGGTTAGTATTTAGAGGGCCTTCACAGGATGAATTAGGAAACGTAGGATTTCAAATTCGTACCACTCGCAAAACTCCTAAGCTCTCGAGCCTTCATTGTCTCTTGAGGGCTATCAATGTTCTAGCCCGCGTTGTCTTGGAAGTTTTTTTTTTCGGTATCTTGCCAACTTCCACTTTTGGTTTCACTTGGTCAACTCTGGAGAACTCCGCTTTCAACCTCATGTGCTTTGATCCACCAAAACTGTTCATGATTGCAGATTATCACAAAATACTTCACAGAGATTTCTTCCAATTCCTCCAAGAGGATTTCAATTCCCAACGGCTGTTGCGTGAGGACCCCGAACCCTGAGTCATGTGTAGAGACGGCGGCCAGAGTTTGCAACTTGGACTCAACGAGATTGGTGATATCCATACATTGAGATGGATCCAGCAATTGAACGGTTTGATGGGTTGTTAGCTAAAGTAGCATCTGAGTATCCTAGTGTATGACAATTTGAATGGCACTGATGGATGAGTCCCGAGTTTGAAATTGCTTTTGAGTATGGTGATACTCTTTTGCATCCATCATCTGCTGAAATCAGTTAGGTTTCTGGAGAGCAGCCCGTACGGTATTAGCAGCTCGCGGCTTGCCAATAGCTGATCCGTACTCTGTCGCATCACAAGACGCATCGTTGCTCCAGCTGGTCAAAATTCTTAGGGTATCAGCTTGTGCCATCCTTCACAAGCATTCCCATCCTTCACAAGCATTTCCATCCTTCACAAGCATTCCCATCCTTCACAAGCATTTCCATCCTTCACAAGCATTCCCATCCTTCACAAGCATTCCCATTCTTCACAAGCATGTTGCTGATAAGCATGGTAATTAAGTTTTGTCTCCTTCAACGGTTGCTGATGTAATCATGAACAGGGAGTCAGGATAAGTATTTCCCACGAGATTTATTTCGAGAAGTTCTTCCGCCTTTTTCTTTTCGAGCGAATGACATTGCCTTCCTGAAGCCTCTTCTATACTTCTTGCTAGCACTAGTATCATCAACATAGAGGGCTACAAATACCAGCGAATCATTTGTTCGCTTAGGTAATGCAGCTTGAATACAGCTTCTTATTCCGTCACTCCTATTCCGTCCTCCTAATTCCGTCGTATGAATACTGATCAATCGATTCCGACAAGACGAGCTTGATTCAACCATAGATAGACTCTTGTTTTATTCCAGAACCCTTCTGCTTAGGGAAATCCAGGAACTGTTGCGCGTTCGATGTTACGAGCGCATAATCTAGTTCTTGTGTAGAATTTGACTTCAATAGAGATTCGATATGAGGGTCGTATGACTCCTCTTGTTTAGTAAGCTCACGCTTGACATGAGTTTGAGCACGTTCCTTCTGCGGGGAACTCCACTTTTCATTAGGAAACGTAAATCTCTTCTTAAGTAAGCATGTCTTAACTGCCTTGTCGATCTGTTTTGGTTTGTATCCTTGCATCAAGAATGGCACGGAGAACATGACCTCATACATCCGAGACTGGATCTTGATTCCACTGGAAATAACCCATAGACTGGTTTCAACAACGGTACGAAAGCATTAACCATGCGGTTGTTTGGATCTTCCCGCAGTTTCGCTATCAGCTGGATACCATCCGGTATAGCATCCAATTATAACTGACCCGTTTCATGAATATCATTCGACTCAAAAATTGCCTTCGTCTCTGGAGAATATATTCGCCAGTACATCCCTTGCGGCATGTCGTTGAACACCTTCCCCTAGGTAGACACTGGCTATGCCTGTCGGACTAAACTTGGAGTCAACACGAGGACCCGGTATTTTGGCATACACCAACGACCCAAACATTGGTCGAGTAGGTGTCTTTGGAGGTATTTCATACTCCTCCCACAAATCAATTGGACGTTGAAACGCTATCGTTCTTGAAGGAGTCCAATTTATGATTCTCATTGCCTCGGTAAGTGCTTCAGGCCAAAAACTAATCGGTAATTTCGCATCCGCTAACAAACATCTTGTTTTCGTCTGAAGGGTACGATGGATTCTTTCAGCGGACCCATTCTGATACAATGAGTAAGGAACAGTGTATAAGTGATTTATTCCATGCTCATAACAGAAATTCATAAGATGTAAGCTGTTAAACTCACCTCCATTATCTGTCCTCAACTCACCTCCATTATCTGTCCTCAACTCACCTCCATTATCTGTCCTCACCTCCATTCTCTCAACCCAATCGTCCTGTATTTCATCTGAAATTTCGTTTGCCATCTGAGAATGTATAACTTGTACCAATAAAGACATTCATTTTTCAGTTTTAGCGGTACAGCCTGCACATACTTCGTGTAATGGTCGACAATAGTCAAGAAGTAATTCTTGCTATTACTTGTTTCCACTCCAATTGGACCACAAACATCCGCATGTATCACTTGTAATCCGCATGTATCACTTGTAATCCGCATGTATCACTTGTAATCCGCATGTATCACTTGTAATGGGTGAGTTACTCGTGTATTCGATGTGGAATGTCTCGGCCTTTGATTAGTCGCTTTCATAGTGGCACATATGGAGCAATCCATGGTACTAACATGAGGTATATCTTTCCTCAACAACCATCTAGTTTCTTGATCGCTTTCCATTGATCTTCACTTGGGTGCCCATATTGCGAATGATAATTGCAGGAAAGCCCATTCGATTAGTAGGCCCCCAAAGCTGAACTCCCAGGTGTAGTGGGTCAGAGTTACACCCCCGCATCAACCTTCGCGAATATTGAATACAATGGAGCTTGGGATGGACACATCGGTTGCTTTAAAGACCACACGAAAGAAAGCTGACTATGGAATTGGTCACTTGCTCAATTGAGTCGGTGTAGTTCGTACTGAGCAGGTTTGCACCCGTGGAAAACACCCAGCTTAGGCCGCGCGCCCAGAATCATATCACCTGATGCACGCCTCGCGGCACCATAAGCGCATATGCGCCAGCCGCTCGCCTCGCTGTATATCTAAGCTCCACCCGCGCCACGTACACCCACTCCATCCACCACCCTACTACTCACCCATCCCTACTACTCGCCCATCCCTACTACTCACCCATCCCTACTACCCACCCATCCCTACTACTCACCCATACCCATCCACTACCCATCCCCATCCACTACCCATCCCCATCACTACCCATCCCCATCCACTACCCATCACTACCCATCCCATCCACTCACCCCCCTATGTCGCTCTTGGCCCCTGTTCAGGTGTTTGGCGGCTGCTGCCTCAATGCATACCTGCTTGAAGCGTTTCTTGGCTACAGTGGCGGCCTCAATGTAGGCGCCGTGATCTCGTTGGCCCAGCTCCTCCTGGTGTGTGCCACGGCATTGTACCCCATGGTGGACATGTCACAGCCGCAGCGCTTGTTCTTGAAAAAGACCATCATCCCGCTCCCCAAGCTCCTTGCGGGGGCGCTTCTCTTCTTTACCATGTCTGTGTTGGCCAACTCCATTTATCTGCACGGCGTCAGCGTGCCGGTGCAGATCACCTTCCGCTCCAGCAGTGTGGTGTTTTCCATGGCCGTCAATTACTTGTTTGGAAACAAGCGCTACCTGCGAGCCCAAGTCGCGTCGGCGGCGCTTATGACCGTGGGGCTGTTCTTGATTATCTCCCAACACTCGCCGCTCGCGCCCTGCTTGTCGTGGTCGGTGCCGTCTCGCGCCGCCATCTCCCTGGCCGTTTCTGGCTGGTGTGCGTCGTTTGCATCGTCCGACTCCGACCCGCTGGCTTCTGCTGACTCGCTGGCCTCGGCCGTATCCTCGTTCTTCAGGTCCGCCGTCTCGGCGTTGTCGTCCTACACGGGCCTTGCGCTCTTGTCGCTCTCGTCGGTGCTCGGCGCGTTCCTCGGCCTCTACACCGAGAACGTTTTTGCTGCCCACGGCCGCCACTGGAGCGAGGTGTTATTCTATAACCACCTTGTGTCGGTCACGCTTCTACTCTTGACCCGCGGCTCCGAGCTTCATCACGGCTTCCGCTACATCTGGGCCTCTCTGCCGAAGGTATCGCTCTCTGCTTTGGGCCACTCCGTGGCCGTGTCCAAACTGGCGCTTCTCCTCGCCGTCAACTCCGTGACCCAGGTGTTTTGCGCCCGCGGCGTCAACCACTTGTCCAGCGTGGCCTCCTCTTTGACTGTGACCGTGGTTCTTTTGGTGCGCAAGTTCCTCAGTTTGGTCTTAAGCGCATGGGTCTTTGATAATCCTTTCAATAGCCAGGGCATCGTGGGCTCCGTTCTACTCATCACGGGAACGCTTCTCTACACCAAGTGCTGCCAAAATGCCGCCAAGGCCGCCAAGGCCCGGAGCCCTCTCAAAACGAAGAAAATCAATTAGCTACGTCTCCAAAGTCCGGGCCCTGCTTTAGGCGTGCTCCTTGTTCGTACTCTTGCTTTTGGAAAAGAAACACTTCTCCACGCTACACCTTTGTATGCCCGCCTGCTATAGTAAAGAAAAAGTCTTGACTCCGTGAAAGCTCCCACAAACTTCCTGCGTGCACTTAACGAGTCAACCGGACTCCTCAAAAGAATACCAGGGTATATTCCTACCGCGCAAGGTAATCCTGGATCGTCCTGACCCAGTCTGTTTTTAGTAGAATTTGTGGTAGCATCGGGTCTTTACCGTGACCACTCGATCTTGGATAGCGAAATACTCGACCATGCCTTTTGCAATGTTTCGTCTTCAATAATCGCATCATTCCACCGCCATTCTAGAACAATGATATCTCTGGCCTATGCTGCTGATTATCGCAATCTGTAGAGCCGGCTGCAATCTTTTATGGCTTGTAACAGCTGGGTCCTTCGTGAGAAATTTCCCTGGGTTCCAGTTTTCGTGTTCCAGGAATCGAGGCCCTGTCGCGTTCTGACTTTCGTAAGATTTCAGATCCACAATTGTTCTCCATTTCATTTAAACAGTCGAATAGTTCTGGTCTTCCGGTTATGCGCAGTCGTTTTTGTACTCGTCCAGCACGAAGTTGGTCCTTCCTGGACGTGTTTGGCTTGACTGGGGGCTGATTTCCGGCTTAAGAGTTCATTGCTCCATCTGCTAACACATGCATATACTTTTCTTGAGGAGTCTTGATCGCAGAATCCTTGTTCAAGATTTGTTGAAGCTTTTCGGGCAAAGTAACTAGCTGGGTCGACCTGACTCACAGGTTCGAGAATTCGAAGCCGGCTCGCGTGTATCATCTCACCATCACTCACGCTTTCATTAGTTTTGCTTTGGGCTCATCTGTATCACTCGCTGAATTCAGAACTTGGTAATGGGTGTGGACATCACTGCGACAATGGCATTTCAACATACCCTCATGTATTCCGTCTTATCAAAGAGCCGGTGTTGCAGGTTCCCTGTCACGAGTATTTTGTCTCATCACAAGACTCCTTTGTAGGGCATCCAGCTTTCCCTCCTTTTCTGTCCCATCAATTGCATCCTTTTACCCTTCTCAACCGACCTGATCGATCGGTTTTGGCCTCTTCCTGGTGTGATAGTTTGGCTTCGAAATGAAACATCGATACTTGACCCCATGGACTCTCCACCCTCACTCTGTTTTCCGGAATTTCTCTGATTCTTTCCAGATCTCATAAAATCCCCCAGACTAGTTGGTGTTCCCTTTGCATGTGGACCATTCGGGCCGACGGTGAAAATGCCGTCAAGACGTGACGCATCATAGATATCATCCTAAAGAAAACAGATGGATCACGTCTTGATACATCGTCAAATTCCCTGCTTATAGCGAAGTAATGGCAACATAGGCTACTTCCGGGTACCAAGCTGGGGATGCACTGCTCTCGTCTGCATAACTTCAATGCATTTGGTAATAAAAGGTATGGATTGGCCCACTATGGAAATGTATCGTATGCCCGTGACTTTGTGATAAGTATGTCCGCTTGGACACTTTCACTGCAAGTTGATGAGGACAAATACTTGAAGTAACTTGAATGTGACGTTCGGCATCGCCTGACTCCGGCGAAACAACATTTATTCATGTAAATTCGTTCCCAGAATCGAAGAACGTACTGGGCCAAATCATTCTTGAGCATTAGTTCTTTTCACTTGAGGTTCATCATCGCTGCGCATTTGTGGGACCATATCCGTTGCTTCCGTGAAAGGTTCGAGTTGAGAAACTCATCTGACCACTCATGGGACCACGCAATAACAATGCCTGCCTCTTCCCACCGAAATTGTCATTGATTGTGTGACGGAGAAATGAATTTCTCGAGCCACATCAGGCTCATTGGCGGTAAACTTGGGAATAAAGCGCTTTGCGTGAATAGAAGAAGTCTGCTTTTTGTCAAGTAGGTCAGGGGACTTGCTGCTGTTTTCCACGGCCGATCAAGGTACAATAATTGCAAAAGCTCTGCATCTTATCGCAAGGCTGTTTGTTCAAAGATGACGTGCTAGACCTCAAAACCAATCCGAGGATGTCTCATGGCACAGAATAGAGGAAAAAGTCAGCAGTGGGACATCAAGTTCAATTTCAAGGCAAGGAGGAGTGAAGATGAGAGAGCGGGCCCGCGGGATTCGGGGGTCGTGGTGCTTTATTCGAACGCCTTCCAGCTGGCAGCCCTACTCTGCAAGAAGGTCTTCATTGGTTTGCCTCGTATTATCCTGCTCAGCCTGCACTCATATCTTCTTGTGTCTGCTCGTGAGCTCGTAGTATGACTATGCACGAAGGAATTGCTTGCGGAAGTTTGTAGAAGTTTCAAACAACAAAATGAGGTTGCTTAGACCGACCCAGCAGAAGACTCCAAGAAATAGAATCATTCCTCCAATACATTTTGCACTCCTTCGAAAAAATGTACCTAGCATCGACCACCGCTTCGATTTGAGACCTAGAAATCATTCGTGATCAACTCCAAGATTTGCTTTAATTAGCCCGGGCATAAGCCGTGGTCAATCACTAACATTTGGGATCAAGTTCAATCGGAAAATTGCATAATCTTGAAACAGCCGGTGGCTCCGATCGTGCATCTGAAGTAGAGTGACAAGTCCAGCGTTGAGACATCTGGTTGCAATTCAATATCTGGACTTCAAAGCTTGGTGCTTAATCCTTGTGGGGATTACTTCCTGACCAGCTTTAGGGTACTTTCTGCTAATTGAACATGCAGCAGGATATAAGACATTGGTTCGTAATGAGGCGAGATTTCAACATCGGCCTGACACTTCTGGTACTGGAGCCTTCGGAGGGAAGAATTTAGTTCATGCGGATGCAGGTGAGTAACTTCTGAAGCACTGGGTATTTTTCTCGTGGCGCCATTGATTTCACTTTGCAGTTTTCCCCGGTATGAAGCCGGGAATTCAAGATAATGGGGACATCCAGCCATTAAATATGAATGCAACATTGAGTAAAACAATAAACACTGTGTGCATCACACCCTCTTAAATTTGACGGCTTCTGTTCAAGAAATAAACTCACCGTAGCCGCATGCTGACTGTCAACCACACTCCACATAATGGTGAAAAACAACACGCATAGACAGATCACCACAACAAAAAAGAACTTAATTCGTGCGGTATCGATACACCACTTCGTGCTCGGGGATAACCACAATTCAGCCCCGTCTTGCTGGACCCACAGCTCGTCTAAAAGTGAGCCATCAACGACATATTTGCTGAAGAGCACGACATAAAAAGGTCACACAAAATCAACTTCATCATTTCAGTCTATCGAGCGCATTGACTTGCCTGGACAGTCTGACAAAAATGTGAGACATATGCGAACCACAATGGTGAAAGGGCTGCTTCGTTGCCCGTTACCCCAAACAAGTAGCATTGGATCTGGGGGAAGAAGTCAAGTGACGTGGCGAGCACCAAATAAGAGGTAGAAAAGCAGAATAACCGACTCCAAACTAGTTATGGCACCACCGAGTTTCACGCAAAGATCCGCCGCAGGCTGGGAAGCATATCCTTCCGTTTCTCGTCCAGCTTTCAGGCGATTGCATCGCCTCTATGACCGCGTATTGCCGGTATTCACTGCCGCCTGGTAACAAGCCGACCTCACATCCCTTTGCTTTTCAAAATCCTGGAATCTTCTCATGCCTTTAACGGACGCGTCACGTGTCACCAGTTTCCGGCCCATGGCTGCCTATTTCCGGGACGTTAACTAAATTGCAACCACTAGCGGCTTGTGCTGCATCTTAGCCTCAAATCACGTTGGTGAATGGGAGTGGCATGGCATAGTTAGTATAAGAAGAACGCGGTACTGGCGTGAACAAGGGTAGTTTTTGACCTTCATCACGCGCCGGTCCTGCACATTGCCCCGCCTGCACACCGCCGCCCACATCTCCAAGCTTCCCAGGCCCATTCCTCCCCCCCATGTACCAGCGGTTCTTCTTGGCCACGAGGCGGCTCCGCCCGATGCGGCAGCTCCACGGCTCTGCAAGGCTCCAGGAGCCCTCAATCAACCTTATCCCGCCGGAAAAAACCCGCAACATCGGTATCATTGCCCACATCGATGCAGGTAAGACAACCACCACCGAACGCATGCTTTTTTACAGCGGCAAAACCGCCAGAATCGGCAATGTTGACCAGGGAGATACTGTGACCGACTATCTTCCATCCGAGCGGCTGCGGGGCATCACTATCCAGCTGGCTGCAATCTCTATCCCGTGGAACAACCACAAGATCAATATCATTGACACTCCTGGCCACGCCGACTTCACGTTCGAGGTGATGCGGTCTTTGAGAGTTTTGGACGGCTCCGTCACCATTTTGGATGCCGTCGCTGGTGTGGAGGCTCAAACCCTGAAGGTATGGCGCCAAGCAGCAGACTTGAAGATTCCCCGCATTGCCTACATCAACAAGATGGATCGCCCCGGCGCCGGTTTTAGTCGCACGGTCAGGGAAATCGTGGCGCGGCTTCAGACCCGCGTCGTTTGCATCAATTTGCCCTTCTTCCTGCCCACAAGCGACGGCGAAATGGAGTTTCGGGGCCTCGTGGACGTGATCCACCAGAAGCTCTTGGTGTGGGACCGCGCTGATGAAACTGGCCAATCTATGGTGGCCATGGATATTGATAGCAATCTACAGGGCTTTCCTGGGGTTCATGACATGTTGAATAAGAGCAGGGAGTGCATGGTGGAGACATTGGGCGAATTGGACGACTCGGTTATTGAAGAGTTCTTTGACAAGGACGAGAATTACTCGGCAGTTTCTGCAGCTACCCTTCACAAGGCCATTCAAAAAGCTGTGTTGGCCGGCTCGGTGACGCCAGTGTTGTGCGGCTCAAGTTTCAAGAACATTGGCGTTCAGCCACTTATGGACGCCGTGGTGGCGTACTTACCCTCTCCGCTCCAAGCCCCCATTCCCGAAATCTCTCAATCTCACGTGAAAAAGACCCGTGGAAAATCCAAGCTGGCCAAACTGCACTTGCCTGTGGCTACGGAACTAGGTGCAAAGGGCTTGGTAGTCAACAAAAACCCCAACTTAACTTTAGCACTTGCTTTCAAGGTCATGAGTCATCCTGCGCGGGGCACTCTTACTTTCTTTCGCGTCTACAGCGGGCGTTTGGTGTCCAACACCACGGTTGTCAACACGCGAAGTGGAAAAAAAATACACTTGAAGAAACTCATGTTGATGCATGGGGACGTGCCCGAGGAGGTGAAGTCGATCCTGGCTGGCAACATTGGTGTTGTTGCCGGAACCATGGACGAAATTTCCACTGGAGATACGTTGGTGCTGCATGGAGTGTCTAGCCTGAAGTCCTTCACTGCTGTGGAGAGTAGCTTGAAACTCATGCCCATCGAAATCCCCCCACCGCTTTTCAACTCCTCCATTGAGCCCGCTACTGCTGGCGATGCTCGTTATATGAATGAGTGCATTGAGGTTCTCCTCAAGGAAGACCCTTCGTTGAGCGTGCATACAGACGACGAGATGGGCCAGACGGTCTTGAGCGGCATGGGCGAGTTGCATCTTGAGATTACTCGAGACCGGCTTGTCAACGACATGAAGGCCAATGTGCGTTTGCGAGATGTGGCAGTGTCATACAAGGAGAGCGTGAGCAAGCCCGACGGTTCAACGGCGACCGCGGAGGCGGAGAATGGCGAGGTGTACGCGACGGTCTCACTTGATTCTTTTGAGGGTGAGGCCGCCGAGTCCGCCTTTACTGAGGAAAATGGAGCAATAATGACGGAGGTCGACAATAACATTGTGGTTTTGAGCAGCGACTGTTGTGCGCCCAGCATGCGAGAATTGGTGGAAAACCGGCGCTGGAAGTGCGAGTCTACGCTCGAGGACCTCCAGGAGATGCTTCTAGCGGGGCTCTTGACCGGATTGCAGACGGGTGGGCCCACATTCGGGCTTCCTTTGCATTCTTGTGTGGTGAGAGTGCACCTGTGGGGATTCCCTGCAGAGGAGAAGGATGTGGCTCCACAGCAACTCTTGGATGTTGGCCGCAGGGCCGTGAACAAGGCTATCGATGAGCTCTACAGGAAAAATAAGGCCAGTTTCAGCATCTTGGAGCCCATTATGGACACTCGAGTGTCGGTTGAGTCAGACTACATGGGCGAAGTTGCCCACGACCTTAACTCCCGGTGTCTGGCGGTGATCAGCTCCATTGATGACGACGGCATTGACAAATTGGAAGCTCAGAGCTGGGCACACGCGGAGGCAGACAAGATATACGTTCCGCCAGATTACACTATGAAGAGTGCGGGGTTTGCGCTCCGCAACAAAAAAGTCATCACGGCAGAAACCCCGTTGCGTGAGATGGTGGGGTATTTGTCGCGGCTCAGGTCTATGACCCAAGGCCTGGGTGTTTTTGATATGACCTATAAGGGCATGAGGCGAGCCACATCCAGTCGAATGAATTCTATCAAGTCGGAAATCCAATTCTGAATAGCGCCTCGGAATTTCCATGCATCGTGTTGTGGTACAAGACGTGGCGGATTTTACAACGAGCCAACACCAAGAGATTAAACAACGCCAGGGTTCGCTCAAACAATGACCACAAGATGTGTCATGAAATTCAACCATTCCTTCTGGAGCTCATGAAAAGAAAAATCTAGGCAGAACCATTAAGTGCCCTAACGACTGCAAATAAAGGATTGAGTAGTCCCTGCTGATTCACTCTGCTACTTTAGTGTCTACAATGGAGATTCTCTGCTCAGTCTCAAGACCATTAAGGCGTTTCTTAACGCCCTGGAGGTGAAGGTGCCTTGATACGACCGTCTACTTGGGCCTGAAAGGAACATCGTCCGCTCAGAGCTCATCTACTTGCAAGTAATGCTCAGAACGGAAAACTGGGCAGGGCTTCAAGTATGCTTCAGAACACAGATTTGATGTCGAATGTGTTTGACTGGCTCATGAGCATCTCAGTCTTGAGCTCCATTGCGCTATGGATCTCGATTAACTGGGCGCATATCAGGTTCAGAAGAGCATTGAAGGCACAATGCAGAAGCACCGACGGACTTACATTTGTTGCACAGACAGGCGTTGGCGGTCATACGTCGGCGGTCATACGTCGGCGATGCTATTTTTTGGTTGGGACTGATCGCCCAATGCTTACAACTTTTCCCTGTCATACCTGGGAGGTGTGAATTAGATTGTGTTTTATGTGGGCCACAAAATCTGGAAGAGGAATACCTCAAGAATATTCTGACACGTTTGGTCATTCCAAGCAGTGGACACAGTCTATGAGAACTAAATGAGGCCTACGAATGTGCTCCATCATTTTTAACCCTTGGTAGCCAGGCATCTACGAGGGGCGTTTCCAGTTCCTACAAGAGCTCGCGGACGCCGTCTTTATCGAGCAAATCAGGAAATCTCTGGGGGTATGTGATTCGCCAAGCCAAGCCGCTCTTCGGCTTAATTAGCGAAGCTCATACTTTTTAGCAGGACAAGTGTCTCTTACTGAGCTATTGCATGCAAACATTTTTAGCGGGTTTGATGATGAAATGCTATGGTCACTCCCTGGTGTGTCTTTCATCAACAGGAAAGCGGCACCCCTCAAATCTACGTGGACTCTGCTGTATCTTTCCTAGTTGTGGCATCCATCAGGACGTTAATGAGCAAGCACATGTGAATAATTCTGGCTTGTGATGGAAAATGTATCAGTGGAAGCTCAGCAACTTTAAGCAGTCTGCAGAGGCAATCAAAAGGCATGGAGCCATCGCATTATCCCCATCGAATCTTGGCTGAGTTGAAAAGTAAGGATTCCTCATGGATCCCAGAAGCCTATTTCAAAGACCGGGTTTATTTCGTTTTGAAAGCTACGATCGAGGGTGATACAAGAGTTGCGGACGGTTGGTTTTCGTTCTTGGCCAGGGCTCCAGCGAGAAGTTCCACGATCTTTATCATCCACCAATTGATGCTTTGAGCGATGTATCCAGTGTTATACGCGTGTATGCGTATTCTGAGACAGGGAGAGGTCGATCAAAGTCATCTTAGAGATGTACGTGCCAGCGGAGTGGGCCACTGGCTGCATTGGATCGCAGTTTAAACCCACAATGGCAAAATGAAAGATCAACCGCCACAAATCGCCCCCCCAAAGTTATTGTATAAAGGTGGCAAGAGAGGCAGTTCCATCCGTCCGTTTTGAGCCTAGATGGGACTGCAACTTTCAAATGGTATGCATGAGGCATTTCGGACATTGAGGTCTCTGGCTTAAGGGAGGCTTCGGGACAGTGGGGAGCTTGTCAAAGACCATATTATCGTGAAGAACCTGAGATAGCGAGGCCCATGGCCTAGTGGCCAATAGAATGAGCCCTGATACGTTTATGCAGAGAACCTTTCTTAGATTGCTCCTTGAAATAGGGTATTCACCAACAGGAACTTCTTCAAGGGCATTCCAAGATATCGCATACGAAAAGATGACTTTTAGTTTCGCCACAGGACTGCAATCATGGAAGCGATGGCGTGCGATGAATCGCAGAGGTTTCGAGTCGCTATGAGAAAAGTATCGTTTCGAAATTGCCGATTTTGCTGGTACTGCCACATCCCAGGATTCCAGAAATACCAGAGAAATCACCTCTCCAGGAACACCCTATGAAGGAAAGTTCCATCAAAAGGTCATTGCCACCGCCTTCTTCACGGGTCGTTGCCTCCTCCTTTTGGCTACCAGACCGTCAATGCGACACTTACTATCGTCGAAAAGGTCTCAATCTAATATGAACTTTACCCCTACCATTGAGAGTGAAATACTGGAGTTCATCTCGACCCTGTGCAGGTCGGAATTTTTCCCAGACCATAATTTCCATTCTGAGTGGCTGTCCTTTTTGTCCCAGGTCGGACGCTACAGTGAAGTGCCATCGTTTTTAGTGAACATTTGGACCGCTCGCCTCACACGTCGTTGACAGCCCACCAGAATCCTCTGAGAAAACAAAGCCTATTATGAGCAAAACTAGGACCTCCGCTTCGAAATGGGTCAACACGTCCACGGGATGCCAACTGTCTCCCAGGGCTCTCTGACTCACACAAGTCCAAGCTTTTTCCCAATCTCGCTCGACACTCCCCCTTTATTTTAAAGAAGTCCAATTTTCAGTCAACTATGAACTGCGAAGCCCGTATTTGCCGGCATATTCCTTTAACTTGCAAATATAATCTTCAAGGTTCAAACCAATCGATGTGTGAGATATTTCTAAATTCATTCCCAAGCTTCTTCGCAGTTAAATGTATAGTACAATAATATTAATTATTATTGTATTTGGCAGCTGTTTGGGTTAGGTTCTTTAGTTAACTTCTAGTACTCAAGAGCATTTGTTGATGAACCCAAAACAAGCCGATCGTCCAGTTATATAGACAAAAACTGGTTCGGGCCACATGGACCTCATGCCGAGGCAGGGGCCTGAAGAAGAGCCGGCGTGGGGTCACGATGGCGCCATTTTGGTTCGAAATGAAGTGTGTGACACGGCCAGACACCTCAATCTGAACAATCCCCATCTGAGCCCAATCTGAACAATCCCCATCTGAGCCCAATCTGAACAATCCCGATCTGGCTTATTTTGGAGTGGTGCCAGAGGCGGGATAGTTTCTGTATCTCACAACACCACGACATTGTCGCTGCTCCTGATAGGATGCAACCGGTGCCGACTCGTCTAATCCGCGGAGATAAGTGGTCGCCTCTCTCCAGATGGTGCCTCTCTCCAGATGGTGCCTCTCTCCAGGTGGCGGTTTACTCTTGTATCCGCATGCCGTAGATTGTGGTGGGTCTAACAGTTGTACAACAAGAATTATTTGTACGATTCATAGTTAAGAATTAGGTAGATGTTTTATCACACTATTTAAGCAACCGCTCAATCTTTTTTCAGAAATTAGCTAACTGAATATATTCTGGAAGTCCATTTATGTTGATTTTTGTCTGATGGTGGGAAAGTTGACTAAAAAAGTAAACCCAATTTTTTGTAAATTGAGTTTGGGCAATGCACAAATAATTGGGTTTACTTCATCACCCGTCAATAATTTTACTATCTATTACGGGCAGCTCCAACAGTTCATAGAAGTTTCAGAGTAGCTTCAATCCCAACACTTGATCATTTATTGTTCGTCTATAGGTCGTGTACTACCCATAGGTGCCCAAATGCAGACGCGGTGACACCGGACCTGCCTCTATGCACGGCCCGAACCGCTGTTTTCCTTCCTTCGAGGTCTAGACAGATAGCCCATATCTCAATGAGGCTCAGGTCGACCACTTGGTACGACTAGCCCGATTGAGGCCTCATCTCCAGGCCACGGCCCGAATACGGCGCAGTCGTGGCCCACCTTATATAACATGAGTCCTTACACATCATCAACAGAATACATCAACTCTAAAACCACAGCTTTTTCCCGAAAAGGGTTCTAATACAATTCCAGAGAATTGTTCGTTTCTGCATCTCCCTCTTTCTCAAATGATCTAGCCATAGATATATCTTTCTTAACAGCATGTGATGCTTATATCATACTAATAAGAAAACGCATGGACTAAGGGTGAAAAGCTCAACTCTGAATAGAAAGGTTTAGCTCAACTCTGAATAGAAAGGTTTATCAATTTCATGGATCGCCTGCATCCTTCATTTTGAAGCTCCTGCCCAACACTTACTTCTAGGCACTCAAACTTTGGTCACCATTGGTTCTTCCTCAAAAAGAATTATGAGACTTTCCATGATCTGCTATTCATTGATTGCTCACATACCTTTTGTCTGGCTTTAAACTTCGTTCAAATCACCTTTATTCGGCTTCCCAGGGATTTGTTTCAGGAAAAGTCCTCTGCAAGTTTCCGCCTGGAATGCTGTTTATCGTTCATTTGAGGTATCATATTGTGATGAGTGGATTTTGAAGAGGTGCCCTTGAGCTTGCCTATGGCTGGGAGCAAAGCCCGCATATTCGATACCTGAACTTGGTATCATTGCCCGTGCTTGTATTTGCCATCATGAAAGCCCACCAACATCGTATGATATAACTTCTGTCGACAGGTGCCTGGGGGAAACGTCCCTTTCTCTCTAATGAATGCCTCATGCTTTGTTTCATAAGCACTGGTAATCCGATCTGGAGCTTGCAATAGGTACAGTCTGCACGTGCTCTCACCAGTGATACCGTGCAAAGTCTCGGGTGAGAGCTGCCCTCGGGAAGGTAAGTCAATGCTGTTATTCTCCATCTCTCGTTTCTGGGCAGAGTACATTTGAAGCCCTTGCCTCATTATCAACCGTATCTTGATGCTTCTCCCGCGACCTAAAATTATCCACTCTCATACGTATCATGACTCTGCCTGCACTTAACAGATTGTTGCAGTTCAAGGGCCTTAATCCTTCCATTTCGGATTCATCCTCATAATAGAGTTGCCCCTCTTATCGCATAACTGGAACCTTGCAAACGTGGTAGTAAAAACGCAAGTGGCATTCTCTCTCACCTAACGATTCGGTGCCGTCATCCAATGACACTTCAACGCCTAGTCGTGACTTTGCGGCAACACTTTTATCACTGCTTCAGGCGAGACTATGATTGTCCTGCTCGCAAAAAAGAACTCTCCCTATTAGGCCTCTCCTTGTTTCACCAACTAGTAAAGGTATGTTTTCTCCAAGGACCTATTTTTGAGACTTTCATTCTGGCTTGCCATTTGCCTCGGCCCAATAACTTTATGGTGTTTCTCTCATGTTTGATCAGCTCTGCTTTAACTGAACTTGAGCAGTTGCCTCGGTGGGGCCTCCAGCGTGCATTTGGGAAATTGATTCTCAGACACTTCTCGAATACCTTGGGTATCAAAGCGGTGCTGTCACATCAATAAAAGTCTTAAGCTGTAGCCAGCGCACAAGGAAGCCGGACATCATCGTATGGCAGGGAGGCATAGCGGCGTTTCATTAGCCTAATGCATAGAAAACGAATTCATGGTTGACGGAAGTTCCACCCGAGCAGAAAGATCATTTGCAAAGCGTGCAGTTTAACCCAAGTGTGCAAATGAAGAGATACGTTACTCTTTTCCTCACCTCATCCGCATCGTCGTCAGTGGGGTAGAATTGCAATCTTTACTCGTTCCTCAGAGACGAATCTGATCCAAACTCCAGTCCCCAAAGGTATCACCAGAATGTGTGTTTTCAAAAGGGTTGGAAGGGTTCACAACGTATTCGAACACTGAACAGTTTCACCAGAACACTCAGAGATGACTAGGAATTTCCAATTCGCATGTCTTTGACCCTGTCTAGTCCTTTGCGAGCATCAGGAGTGTTTTCAGATAACCCACTATTTCAAAATACTTCCTCGCACTTGGGTCTCAAGGTTTCAAGCCAGTACTAGAGTTTATGCCGTAGCTGGCATGGATGCTGCCAAAAGCCCGAGACCTCGAAAAGGTACAAGTCAGTGTCTCACTTAATTCACCGCTGTTTGGCTTCGTACCACCGTGGCCCTATCTTTGTCGGACCCCATCATTTCCCCAATCTCTGTTGGGCCCCAATCTCTGTTGTGCCCCAATCTCTGTTGTGCCCCAATCTCTGTTGTGCCCCAATCTCTGTTGTGCCCCAATCTTTGTCGTGCCCATTGCTGTACCCGAAAGAATGGTTCAAAGTTAAGAGAATAAGGATAAACAATCCGCCCCAGTCATTCCTGCCACCGCTTTTGATCCACACTAGGTGAAATTTTCCCTGGGTAATGCGCTACCCAGGTGATCTGGCCACTTGAGGAGTGACTTTAATTTTCGCAACCTGTCACTAGGCACTAGAAGATACTGTAGGTGTATTAAGCTTCTGACGGTTCCTAAGTGTTGGCAGGTATAATTAGGCACATGATGTTCTGTAGTGCTAAGAAGCTCCTGAAGATTACGGATGGACGGTACAAATAGGCTCCTTTGCTTCCGCAGGTATATGTAGCCCTTTAGGCACCAAGTTTGTGTGGGCATCATTAGCCTCTGTAGGTACCCAAGTCCTGGAGTATTCTAGACAGAGCCTCAGCCGGTCACTCCCAGATTCAATAATGAAATACCATACCAGTGGGCGGCTCATGTGGTAAAGGTTAAGATGGGCGGGCGCCATGTGGAATCTGGGGTTGCGGGTCGTGCGCCGCCCACCCGGCTATATAAGCGTCTCGTCAAGGGGCACTGGTACAACCATGTCCCAACCCCCCAACCAATCCGCTCCCCACGAGACTGATGTGGCAGCTGCGGTGGACCGCGCCTCTGTGACTCTCAACACGAATGCCCCCCTCGACACTGCTGCGCCGTCCTCGCTGAGTCGTGATTCATCGCCCGCCTCGGCGCCCTCCTCTTCGTCCTCGTTTGTGCCCGTGGATCCCCAGAAGGACGCCATCCAGCTCATCAACGAAGAGAAGATCTTCAACAGAAACGTTCTCAATTACATTCGGGCCAATAACAATGCGGAACTCCACCGGATCATTGCCGTGTTTGGGTCCCAGTCCACCGGAAAGTCCACTCTCCTCAACAACTTGTTTAACACCAACTTCGGCGTCATGGACGAACAGAATCGCCAGCAAACCACCAAAGGCATCTGGCTTGCCCAAAGCCCCGCCGTCAACTCCAACATAAAACCGGCTCATTCCGCTCGCTCCGATCCGTCTGCCTCGGAGATCTTGGTCATGGATGTGGAGGGCACTGATGGAAGAGAAAGGGGCGAGGACCAGGACTTTGAGCGCAAGGCCGCTCTTTTTGCGCTCGCCACCTCCGAGGTGTTGATTGTCAATATCTGGGAGACTCAAGTTGGCCTCTACCAAGGTGCGAACATGGGCTTACTAAAGACGGTGTTTGAGGTCAATTTGTCGCTCTTTGGCAAGTACAAGATCTCGCTGGACTCCCAAAGACCTTCCGACCACAAGGTTCTTTTATTGTTTGTGATCCGCGACCATTTGGGCGTCACTTCAATGGACTCCTTGGCCACCACCATTACACAGGACCTTTTGAAGATATGGGATGCTTTGAGCAAACCGCCAGAGTGTGAAATGTTGGCTTTTTCGGACTTCTTTGACTTGGCTTTCCACACCTTGTCCCATAAGGTTTTGCAAAACGAAAAGTTTTTGGACGACATTCGCCGCTTGGGTGATCGTTTCGTTGACCCATCCAGCCGCGATTACCTCTTTAAGCCTTACTACCATCATGACATTCCGATCGAAGGCTGGACCATGTATGCGGAAAACTGCTGGGATCAGATTGACTCCAATAAAGATTTGGACTTGCCTACCCAGCAGATATTGGTGGCCAAGTTCAAGTGTGACGAGATCGCCGCGGCATGCTATGAAGACTTTCTCGTCGGTTATGCAACTATTTTAGACGCTTCCATTCAGGAAATTGCTCAGGAGTCCCTGTTGCTAGTGCACCAGGATGTCGCGGGATACAAGGAGATTGGTGGCGTCTTGATACAGGCTCGTGAAAATGTCTTGCACTCCTTTGACAATTTGGCTTCTCGCTACAATCAATCTGTGTTTGAGCAGAGACGCCAGTTGCTCGCGGAAAAAGTGAATCTGAAGCTCCAGGAGGTGGTTGCATTGTATGCGAAGCAAATGCTCCAAATTGCCACTTCTCTGCTCTCTGTTGGTTTGAGCAAGAAACCCAAAAGCAGCACGTTTGGTCAGCACTCCAAAACAGTTGTGGACGAAGTCACGGAAAAATTCGCTCAGGCTTTGGCATATTTGTCGTTGAGTGGGCAAGTCAACACCAATGAATATTCTGAAAGTCTCGAGACTGAGATCGCCAAGCTTCTTCTGAAACAGCAATTGGTGGAGCTCAATGCCATCTTGGCAAAGTATGCAAAAAAACTCAACATTACGCTTGTGGCTAAGATCAATGAGCAGACCTCGAACCCTTCCAAGGAAATGTGGGATGAAGTTTTTGCCACGTTCAAAGAATACCGCCAGCAGTTCTTGAGCTCCTATCCTACGGTAGAAGGTGTTCCCGATTTCGGCGTCGACGCACCACTCAAGACGTACCAAAATACTCTTAACGTCTTAAACTATAAGTCGTGGGAGGTATTTGGCTCTGTGGTGCATAAGTACCTTTCCAAAGACAGTATTCTCAATATCCTAAAGGAGAGGTTCGACGAAAAATTCCGGTACGACGAAAACGGATTGCCCCGTCTTTATCAAAACGCCAAGGATTTGGACATTAGCTATGCTGAGTCCAAGGAATACGCTATGAGCGCGTTTCCAATACTCAGCTCTGCCAGGCTCTCGAACGGAGAGGAAATCGAGCCGGAGCACGGACTCAATGATAAACAGTCAAGAAAACGCTTTACATCAGTTAAGCACGAAGTTGTGGAGGAAAGCGACTACAGTGATAGCGACGAGGAAGAGGCTCCACGAAAGTTCGCCGATATTTTGACCGCAGCAGAGAAGAGCGAAGTGATGGCCAAGTTCAAGAAAGAGGCCGATGCCAAGTACGTCGAGACCAAGAGATCCATCATCCAGCACGTGACGCAGATTCCCTACTATATCTACTTGGTGATTGTGGTGCTCGGGTGGAATGAGTTCATGGCGATCTTGCGCAACCCATTCTTTTTCACCATGCTCGTGGTGTTGGGCGCAGGGACGTACATAATGTACCAGACAAAACTCTTGGGCCCAGCGATCATTGTGGCACAGCGGGCCTTCGATGAGAGTTTGACTGTGGGCAAGCAGAAACTTCTTGAGTTGTTGGAGCCCCAGGCACCGTCCAAGGAGACCGAGATTGAGATGCAGGACATGCCGGCACGTGACTAGTGCATACGAGCGGAGGGTGCCGAATCCCGCCGCGCCACGTGACGGTATTCACGCGCAGGTACGGGAAAAATGCAACGTGCCCGCGCATGCAACATTGTATTTGAAGCCCATCATCGGGGAACGCAGCATCCTGCGGACACGTCAAGGATTCTATAGTGCTGACACAATGCATTGCATGCAGCCTGATGCTATCCACGAGCTTGTTCACGCAGAGCACGCCAAGCAGTGCCAGATCGGGCCCTCGGCTAACGCAGCCCCCCCCCCCTAGAAGCGCAAGCTCATTGGAGATATCCCGGCCAATGCTAGGCACACGAATCTCATTGGATGTTGATTCAGAAAGGCGCCCGCCACAGTTGCCTCCCGAGTGTGTTTGATCCTGCCATGTCGGAGGACTCTCCGAATGCCGCGCCTCAATATCGGTCCCTGGCGTTGACGAGGTGTCTCGTGACGTTGTCATCCTGCACGTCTCGAGGTTGCAAGTGCGAGGTTTCATTCATGTCATTTGGGGGAGGGTACCATTTTTTGTGCTAGAAGCGGCCCGCACTTTTTTTTTTTTTTCCCGCGCCCCAAATGTAACCCCTCGACATGATATAGGCGCTTGCACCTGGGGTATTTAAACTAGCCCGTGCCCCGCCTTGTGCCCCTATTCCCCACAAACACTTTGCTCTTGTGAAACCATTTGCTGACGCTAACTCTGCTAAGTACAATAGCCATTTCCAGGCAGATCCATCGCCAGTAAGACATTTCATTAGCGGCGAGGAAGGTAGCCCCACTTTTTCTTCGAATACCTCACTTCTTGTGACCATCTTCTAATTGCATCCGCGTCGACCTACGCTGCCCCGGTCTTTCATCCCAATTCTTTCTATATCTCAGTTTTTTCAATCCAAGTCTTTAGACCAAGTCTATACCAAGTCTATACCAAGTCTATACCAAGTCTATACCCAGTCTTAATACCCCAAACCATCAACATGGACGACAAGGTACTCAGTGATGTGTCTATAGCTCTGAGCACTTCGTCGCCAATCTCGGATTCCGACGTCCACAACACCTTGAACATGGCGCTCACGGACTTTTCCCGAAGCGTCAGCCGCTCCCATTTGGCCGAGTATGCAGACGGGGTGACGGAGTCATTCGAGGAGGCGCTCCGCGAAGGGTCTGACATCACCATGCTTCCCAACTATAGCATCAACCCCTCGGGTCGCGAGCAGGGCGACTTGCTTGTGGTGGATTTGGGCGGGTCCACCCTACGCGTGGCAGTGATCTCCATCGCTGCAGAGCAAGACGGCGCCGGCATTGCCAGGAGCCGCAAAGACCGCATAACCATAGCGGCGCTGAGAAAATGGACGGTGGAAAACTCAACCAAAACCGTCGGCAAGAAGTTCTTCGAGTGGATGTGCGACCGTATCCACGAGACTTTGTCCCAGCAGTCGGTCATAGCCACGGGTTCGGAGATCACCACGGGCATCACGTGGTCGTTTCCCTTAGAGTCCACATCCTACAACTCCGCCAATATCCATCACATGGGCAAGGGGTACACCGTGGCGGAGGAAGTCCAAGGCCGGGATCTCAAATACTTGCTAGAAAGCACATTGAAGGAGAAGCACCACATCCGCATCAATGTGCAGTCCATCATCAATGACTCGTTGGCGGTGTACTCCGCAGCCAGGTTTCTCGACTCCAATACCATCATGGCGTTGGTGTTGGGCACAGGCCTCAACTTTAGTTGCCAGTTGCCTGCGCTGACGAAGATCGCGCAGCAAAAGCACATAGGGACCGAGTCCTCCATTTTGTTCAACACGGAAACGTCGCTTTTTGGGCACAATTTGTGTGTTCCATTCTCCACCAAGTACGACGAAGACATTGACCGGCGCTTTGGGCTCACGCCGGATCGCCAGCACTCGCTCTTGGAGTTCCGGCCGCACATGACCACGGACCCCGTAACCAATACGATTTTTCAGCCGTTCGAGCTTTTGACCTCTGGAAGGTATTTGCCCGAATTGGCCCGGTTGGTGTTGGTGGAAATGATCGAGCAGAAGGAGATCTTCGCCAACCAAAAGAACTTTGGGGCCGTGAGCACGCCGTATGAAGGCTTTTCGGGCGAGTTGATGTGCTTCATTGCCGAGTGCAAGAACAACGCCCAGATTGCACAGAAATTGGAAGCCGCGTTCGGCTGGAGCCCCAATCTGGTGGAGATGTCGGATGTGGTAAACATCCAGCTCTTGGTCAACGCACTCATCAGGCGGCTGGCATTCATTGTGGCCATAGCCATTGTGGCGTTCATCAAGCTCTTGGAGCACCACGGCGGCATTGCGGACAAAAACATCACCATTGGCTACGTGGGGTCGGTGATGGAATACTTTGTGCAGTTGCGGACCATGGTGGTGAACTTTGTCAATGAGTGCTGGGACATGCAGAAGCTAGGCGTGAGGGTGAGGCTTGAGGGCGTTGAGGAGAGTTCCTTGGTGGGCACTGCCATTGCCGCCGCCAGCCGGGCCTGCTCGCCCGAACTGGGCAAGACTTCCGAGCAGTGAGCGTGGTGAAGCAATGCATTTTGAAGGACAAAAACATGGCCCACTTAGCAAACTGGAGGACACCAAGAAGCACGGGGAATGGCTTACCGCATCATAGAGCACCAGCCAAGGCCAACCAGACTATCGCGCAACACTAGAGCGCGAGTCAAGTTTCCAGCTGGAGGTTCGTGGCCGACAGCACCTTGCGTCGGTGGCCGGGCTTGGCTGCAAAATGCAAATAGTAATTAGAATATATGCGATTAGCTTCATGTACAAAGCACGCGGATCTGGAGCTGTGACTTGTCTACTGCTCTTGTAGTCATGCTAGCACGGCGGGAAGGGACAGAAGCATTACGATCCGCACACCCGCACACCACAGCACCCGTACATCACAGCACCCGTACACCACAGCACCCGTACACCCGGCAGGCCCTCTTCGGACGCTTTCAAACGCAGTGCCTCCCAGTACGGTAGCGCAAGCACTCTTGAGATCCGAGCTAGAGGAAGTCCTTTTGGTTTACGTGGCGGCTGACCCTCGTATGGCCTGGCAGCGTGGCATGTTGGACTCTTGACAACACCAGGAGCTTAGCGAAGACGCATCGCTGATTGTCCCCGTAAGGTGACCATCTACACTTGTTAGAAATCCAGGCCAACGCTGCCACTGCATTTCCTTTTCACAGGGTCCCACACGGGCCAGTACAGCCGAAAGCAGCATCCGATAAGCCGCCACTCCGCGTCCCAGCCCCGAAAGCAAGCGGTGAAACGGAACACGCGTCTGGTCAGGCGGGTCTCCGGCAAAGGCGCCTTGCACGATTCATGGGTGGTGCACTACCCCGCGGGGCAGAAAACATTCTACATCTGCTTTTAGTGTTGCTTTCATTTTAGTTGCTATCTTATTCTCACCTTTTGATTTAGAAATCTCTTCTATTTCGCCTTATGTTTTTAGTGCTTATTCTAATGGTATTTATGGTTATGTTGTTAGTGCTTATTCTAATGGTATTTATGGTTTAAGTATCTTAATTATTTTCTTATCTACTTTAGTTAAGGCTTTTGTTTATAAAATTGATTTAGGTGCTTTAAATTCAGAAAGATTCGCGCCGCGCAGCTTCACGTCAAGAAACTGTGAAGCGGATAATTCCTGCTCAGCGTTATACATGGGTGTGTTTGGAGGACCATAGAGTAGCCATGGATTAAGGGTCAGTGATCCAAGCTCGAATACCACAGCCACGGTATCAAGATAGTGGTGGACTTTCCCTCATGAACAGATACATTTAGTTAGACTCCCCATGAACAGATACATTTAGTTAGACTCCCCATGAACAGATACATTTAGTTAGACTCCCCATGGGTAGTGTGCTACCCATAGGTGCTCAAGGCGATGTGCGGCTAGACGCGGTGTGACGTTGGACCTTGCCTGTCCGAAACGTTCTGGTTCCCTTCCTCCGAGTTCTCTAGACCGAAACGCCCCATCTCGATGAGGCTTATCAGGTTGACCACTCGGCACGAATAGCCCGATTAAGGCGCTATCATCAACAAATACATCTCTCTTAAGTCCTTACACATTTCTATTAGTAAGTCTGGTTCTAGGGGCATCTTAGATGGTACTCCAAGCTGGGTATGTATAAAACTCTTGTGAAGTTAGCAGGCAGCTTGGCTTATATTTGGGGATCGACATTCACCATTAATCTCCTGATGTATTCTGGTTGTCCTGGCAACCAAAATATGCGCAGTGGCTATGCATAGCGCGCTCAGTTTCTGGTCAACAGAAACCGTTCCTGCACACTTGGCACTAACCTTCCACTTGGCACTAACCTTCCACTTTGCACCAAAGCTCTTCTTGTTGATCACATTTCGGATTGCCAACATTCCCTGGTCTTGTTGGTAGTGGCCAAGCTGTTTTCTCAATTTGGCAATCAATCTTTCACACGAGGTAGGGTGTAATGACTCATTGGGAATCAGAAAGTCTTGTCTCCCAAGCCTTTCTCAAAAGTTTTCGTAATCAAATTCAAGTCATGGTCTTCAGCAAAAAGGTGCATGAAAAACAAGTGGTGAAGTCGGAACATGTCGGCATGATTTTTAATGTCGGCCCGATAATAGACCTAGGATTTTCAGCAGTTCGAACATACGGTTTCCAATTTTTCTCATTAGGCTCGTGCTCAGTGAAATACTCCTAACTTCTTCGGTAGTTCTAGAGAGCATGTTGGTCTGGAGAATATCAGTCCACGTGGATTTCAACTACATCCATGATATGCTCTTGTATTTGCGAAGATAGGTTCTGATGCAGCAGCCTCGGCCGGTACCTTCGGATATTGCTCTTTCAAGTGTGTGAAGACTCTGTGCGGTCCTTCGTGGTATACCAGAAGTATTCACCAGGTGTAACTTGCTCCAACGCTCTCGCAAGTTCCGTTTCGAAAATAAATGCTTCTCGTGTGTAAGCTTGATTGGAAGTGCCAATTTGAAGGCGCTGGACCGGGGCCCATAACCGGTAGAGCGTGGTCAGATACAGTCTCATACTTGGGAACGTTTTTATGCGAGCAGTCACTGCATGTTGCAACTCTTGTGCATAATCTGCTGTCTCTAGGATGGTTCTAGTAAGACATCTTGATGGACAATAGAAGGTTCTAGCAACTGACATATGAAACGGGGATTGGTTTGCTTGAGTGCCCTCTTTAAAAGGCTGGAACGGTGAGTAAACCTCAATAAATGTTCAAGGGTACGGTATACTCACCCTTTGTTTTACGCCAATTCAGCACTTGGTAGTACAGAAAGTTTATCACGCTCTCTGTTAGGCTTCAATGTTCTCTGGCTTCTTGATTTACCTGAACTGTCTCTTCGCTTTCGAGTGACATCATCAGGGCTCATAACCTGTAGATTGGGGTTCCACAGCACTAGGATGTCCAAGCCTTGCATGATACTCCCTCGATTCCACCACTATGGAAAGTGCAATGCTTATGAATAGTTCCAGCACGCTCCCTATGCATGCTTGATTTTGAAACAATTCACCCGACTGCATTCAGACGATCATGAGCTGAATTTGGAGGTCTATGTCTGTGTGCACACCGTGCCGAGAGCTAAATGAACGGGATCATACAATGCTTCACAACATCGATTGTTATCTTCATCGATTGATATCTTCTGACTAAGCTATACACGTAATGATTGTCAGTTGAGCAAACGCCCTCCGAGCGAGACGTGGATGACTGACACTTATCGGCCTCAGTCAGCCATACAACAAGTTGCTTTCAATTTCAAGGGAATGTGAACTGCAAGACATACCCTCCATCCCTGGAAAACTGAATGCATCTTTTAAGATGGTCAAGCCTTTGTTGACGTTGAGCTACCTGAACGAGGATTAGTGGAAAATCAAACAACTAGACGGATCAACGGCGGATAATTCCCATCAACACATGACTTTGGCAGTATACACCACACGATGTTCACACGGTAATACGTTTCCAATCATTTGATCAGCAATCCATAATTCAACTTATTCGTAACATATTCGTAACCAATCCGTAACAAATCCGTAACAAATCCGTAACAATCCGTAACCAATCCGTAACAAATCCGTAACAAATCCGTAACAAATCCGTAACAAATGTTGGCAATGCTCCTGCACTTGATTCGGGATATGATCTGCTTCCTTATAGCAGTATATTAAATCAATATAGCCGAGAGTTTCAGACACTAGCTTTGCCCATAGAAGCCCAGACCTAAAGTTGTTCAATCTTTAAGGTGTTGAACTTGGTTCGGACCAAACTTAGGTACGGTTTTTCATCGTTCGTCCAAGTAGTGCTGCATTCATCGGCCACTATTGACCTGAAGTCTCTTGAGTACCTATGAGAATCAGTACCAGGCTCCATGACTTCGAGTTCAAAGTCTTTCAGTCCCCAATCACATCATGGTACATGAAGATCACCAGCTGCCTCTCTTTTTGGAGAAAGCGTCTCCTATTCTTTGAAAACATGCTTTTGTAGCAAGTAGCAATGGCCCGTTGGGTACCCTTAGTTTAGTCCATTGGATTCTCGAGCCCAAAACTATTATTCACCCAATGACAGCGCCCTTCTATAAGGTTCACCCATGGGCACACAGTCACATTTTGACTCGGCCATTACCACCAGAGTCTCTCCCAGACTGATCCCTTTGTGTATTCTCCAGAGACGTTTAAATCATTGTCTTCAGCATGCGATTCCCTCGATATAAACTTGACAGCTTGAACAGCGTCTATTATACAATCCTCCTCCGGATTGAGCCAATGTAACGACGGCGCAGTCTGGCCCTCTCTTTATTTAGGGACCGCTGCTTCACTTCGAGGGCTCTCAATAAAACGAGAAAACGCTGGGTAACTTTTTTTTGGATTCTGACGTCAAGTGCTCAGAGAAGTAGATTCGTTGGCTCAAAAGGTCCCAATCGGGCCAGCTTCAGACGGGAGTGGCATCTGGGGTGGGCTGGTCCTGCTTCGACAAAACAGTTGCAAGGTTCCACCTTGTAGCCGCATGTGCAGCTTGTGTATCCATGGGAAGCGCACTGCCCGTGGTGGAGGCATGGTTTTTTCAGGTTAAGAGACACCACAGCGGTTCCAGAAGTAAAGAATTGAAAGTGGACAGCTTGACAACACGGCCAACGGAGTGCAGGTTACAACTCCCACCTCACTGGCCGGTCACACACTGGCCGGTCTCACACTGGCCGGTCACACACTGGCCGGTCACACACTGGCAGCTCGTAACCACTTTGAGTCACCACGCCCCCGGCTTGCTTATCCATATAGACACTTTGTCAGTCTGACCCAAGCTTGTTCCTTTCTTGATGTTGGTCTTGGTTTTTGCTGCGGTCGCTTCCATTGTATCACAATTCCTGCACTGGCCCGTTCGGCAACGGTTGTCCTGGTCACGTAGGGGTTTCCTTATGGTTTCCTTTCTGTTGGAAGTTCCAACGCCACAGCTGCTCGATTCAAAGGCCCTCTTCGTATCTTGGCCCTTCCCTTACTCCTCTTGCCAGAGTATCTGCTCTTCAGATTGAAAGACGGTGTATTTTGAATAAGCTTAAATGGTGGTCACTGAGTTTGTATGACGAGCAGTCTTGGGTCAATCAGAGAGGAAAAGGGATCGGCCATAGACAAACCATAGGCCATAGACAAACCATAGGCCATTGACAGACCCATATGGATGGAAAAGGTACAGACACTGGTCAACTAGAACTATTCACAGACTCCCCCAACCTTTTTAAAATACAAACACTCTGGATCCTCTTCTGCTGCTTTCTTGGAACGTCTATGCCATGACCTCATGAGGGACCGAGCGTGGGACTGTACCTGGCACGCATAGGTTGCCGTGTCCAAACCCATACGTAGAGGCTGGATTTGTTTCGGACATTCGAGTTCTGGTTGCGAAGGCGGTCCTCGTTTTGTACCTCTGGGAACTGGACGTAGCCGCTCCAAAACATTATTGATGGAACTGCCCCAGTCATCCCAAAATACCAACCTTGGTCAAAGGAACTCTCGTTTTGGCACGACACAAAGAGACTCTATGGAGGAGCCCACATCCCACATTTAATATCCTTTTCAGGGTCTGGCACACTCTCCTCTAGCACATGGCCGGTGGATTTTGCACCCATGGGTAGTGCGCCACCAGGCACGGCGCATGAACCAAGAGTTTGGCTAGTGCCCCCAGAAGACTCTTGAGCCCGGCACGACACATTTGCACCTATCAAGTATTCCCCAATCCCAGGTCAGTCCCCCCCCCCCCCCC
>NLAK01000074.1:0-22985 GCA_002370295.1 Metschnikowia bowlesiae | reverse complement strand
GCCCCCCCCCCCCCCCCCCCCCCCCCAACCTTCGGATCTTACACGTCAAATCTGAACATTGTAGTGAATTGTATTGATGATTATAAGTAAAGGTTATTGGTCACGACCCTCTTGCCCAACAGCCTCATGTATGAATGCTCCGCAGAACAAAACTGCTGGCCACAGGAAGGGCACGGCCAAAGTTGCTTGGCGAGAATGGCATCACCATGAAGTCTTGCCAATTCCACCCCGTCATTGGACAATACGCCATGGTCTAACTCGAGGCTTCGGTATCTGCCATCTGCCTCTGCCCATCTGCCCCATTAGACATGGCTAGCCTTGTTGGTCTGGAATATAGAAAGTCTTTTCCCACCAATTCGGATTGGGTGGATGTCATGTCCAAACATAGACGCCTCGTGCGCGCCTAGAGCTTGGCATTCAAGCCACTGGCCAAGTGGTCACTCACCACCAACACGTGAGGGTGGCCTCTCAAATAAGACGAGGGAAAGCGGGGGTCGTCCTTCTGTCCATAAAGCGTCTTGGTTAAAGCGTACTTTTTGTTGGCGCCAAGGACGATGATGGCAATCTCGTTGGAATTGTCAAGGATGGTGGAGATGCCCACCGAGAGCGCATGGCGGGGCACTTTCAGCGCGTCGCCATCGAAGAACCGCTTGTTGGCCTCCACGGTGCTGGGCACCAAGTCCACGCGCCGCGTGACCGAGTCTCGCGTCAGGCCTGCCTCGTTGAACGCCAAGTGGCCCTCGGGGCCCAATCCTCCAAGAAACAAGTGGATGCGCCCGTACTTCTTGATCTTGGCCTCGTATTCGCGGCACTCGCGCTCGTAGTCCTGCGCCATGCCGTTGAGGATATTGATGTTCTCCCGGGGAATGTTCACGTGGTTGAAGAGCTTGTCGTACATGAAGTAATGGTACGACTGTGGATGCGAAGGGGCCAACCCGACATACTCGTCCATGTTGAACGTCACCACGTTCTCAAACGACACGAGGCCCTTTTTGTAGCTGGCCACCAAGTGCCGGTAGATGCCCTCCGGCGAAGACCCCGTGGGGAGGCCCAACACAAACGGTCTGTTTTTGGAAGGCTTGAAGGCATGGATTTTGTCAATGATGTAGTTGGCGAGGTACTGCGACGCGTCCTCGGGCTCGGAAAAGATCACTTGCTTCATGCTGAATTCTGGTGGGTCGGTTTCTTCGGGATGTGGTGTGGTTTAAGTACACCCGGGGCCCGCAGCCTGCAGGACGCACCCCATGCATGCCAGGTGCATTGGGTGAGGTTGCACCGCTGCGGCTTGTCAGACGGTGTGTGTAGTAGACCAGGGGGAGGGGGGGGTGGAGTTCGGAGATGCCCTCTGCGCAGCCGGCTGCCGGCTGCGCTTGGCTCGTAGTGCTGTCCGGCGGCACTTGCCTCGCGCCATGGACGCATCCATATTAGCCCGGCGGGAGGTGACGTTGCATTTTCGCACCGGACTTGCGTGTTATCGCGGTGTTCGCGTGAAGGTCTCACTTTGCGCGCTACTGCACATAGACCCCATGTTACAACTGCAACCTCGGGGTCATGGCAAACAAACAATGGAACGTGACACCTGCAGCACATTCTGGCTTATATAGACCAGGCTCGCTTCCGGCTTTTCCAAGTTTTCCCGTCGGACTTTCATCTATCTTTCTTGCTTTTGGCTGTATCGTGCCTCTGTACCTTCGTTCAAGGCTTATCATCCTAATTTACCCGTCAACTTTATACCCCCCACGTCTCACAACATTGCATCATGAGTATCGTCAGATTCACCAATTGCCAGCTCTGTGATGATGGCAAACTCTCCCCAGGCGATCTCTTCGTCGACACATCTAGTGGAAAAATCATTCTGCGGCCTGCAGACTCGAGCAACGTCCAAACGATTGACTTGAAAGGAAGCATCTTGGCCCCAGGGTTCATTGACATCCAGAACAACGGAATTTACGGGTTGAATTTCAGCGCCCTCAATTCCTCGTCTACCGCGTCGGACATCAAGCAATTTGCAGCCTTTTATAAGGACTGCATGGCCAAGTACTTGACCACGGGTGTCACAGCCCTCTGTCCCACCATCACCAGTAACTTCCACGACGTTTACCAGAAGGTTTTGCCCATATATGTCAAGACCAGATCCGCTGACATGGCGGACTGTCTTGGAGCCCACATTGAGGGCCCTTTCATCAGCGCAGCCAAAAAAGGGTGTCATCCCGTGGAGACCTTGGTTGATGCCACGTCAGAGTCTTTTGATCACATGTATGGCCATCAGAACTTGGAGCACAACGTTTCCATTATCACTTCCGCCCCCGAGATCCCTGGCGTCTTGGACAATATCCCCAAATTTCACAAAGAATACCCTGGCATTGTTCTCTCGATCGGCCACACCGAGGCGAAGCGGGAGCAGTGCGTGCAGGCTCTAGATGAAGGTGCCACAATGATAACCCATTTTTATAATGCCATGCCTCAACCTCACCACCGGGATGTGGGTGTGGTCGGCATGGTCACGGATCCAGCAACCCAGGGTCACCGTCCATATTTCGGACTCATCTGTGATGGAGTGCACGTGGCACCCGCCATGTGTGTGATGGCATACAGAGCCAGTCCTGAAACATGTGTCCTAACGACCGATGCCATGCACTTGATCGGCTTGCCCGACGGCACGTACAAATGGGACAAGCAAAAAATCGTCAAGACTGGTGCTCAGCTTTATTTGGAGGGAACGAAAACTTTAGCTGGCGCCGCCACCAATTTGTCAGTCTGTGTGCAGAACCTCGTCAAGTGGGCGGAGATCTCCCTTGCTGAAGCGGTCAAAACCGTCACCAACAATGCTGCCAAACTGTTGAAAATCAACCACAAGGGTTATTTGAATCCTGGATGCGATGCTGACCTCGTGGTATTGTCTCAGCACGGTGATGTGCAGCAAGTGTTTAAGCTTGGTAAACCAGTGAAGACACCAAACCGGTTGCATGCCGTATTGTAACCGTCATAACTAATAGTAATTCCTGTTTTATAATCGAAATCAATGATGGTTCTCAAGAATGAGGGCACCGTGCACCTTTATAAGAAAATACATATGCGGCTGCAAAACCTGAAACGCCCCAGTGCTCCTGCGCACGCCACCTAGCGGGGCTGCAATAAAATCATCCCTATATATTTGCTGAGATTCGCTGCGTATTCACTTCGAGCCGTCTTTATTTACCAACGCATTATTTCCCACAACCATGTCCACATCCGCCTATTTGAGTCGAATTATTAGTCGAGAACAGGATCTTTCAATGCCCTTAGATTTTCTTTATCAGATACATTCCCAGATAATCTGTCCGGTATAAGCTGAATACCAAATTAGGTGAAATCTCCATGAAAACTCTTTTGTTAACTGACTCACTTCATTTCGTGAAGGTCTCTTGATGAAATGTCCCACTTTAGCTGATTTACACCATTTTGCGGGGGTTACGACTGCACACGACTGCCTGTTGCCCTACTGACCTTCGGGATTCTCCAAAGTTTTGTCTTTCCACGTTAGCCAGTTGTCGCATGCAATCACTACATGAGTCCCATAGATTGCAGTCTTTCAGTATGGTGCTTGTTTTGCTGAATGTATTCATGTGTGTTGTATGCAGAGAGTCCGAATCGCACCGGAGTGCTTAGAAGCTTCAGCAGATAAGACACCATAGATTCGAAATACAGCCGTCAAACTCGCAAAGTCCGAGATTCAAGATAGGGACGGTGAGAAATCTTGGAAACTCACTCGAAAGCAGCAAAATAGCTGGGCGATATCGCCGTAATGGCAAAATTTCCCTCCGTGTCATTGGCTCCCATGTCCCTTCGGAGGTACGCCACCACACATTCCCAGTACAGTCTTCATCAGTGGCCTAAGGGAGTAACACCCAGCCCACATGAAATCTTTAGCTTTCCCGAGAATCCTGTCTCACGTGCCGCCTATGACAAAGCGTTAAAGGCCATGTACCAGAAATACGTCAAGATCTACCATCCAGACGCCGCACTGCAGCGGGATATCATTGACGACCACACTGGAAAGATGCTTTCTCCGGAGCAGAAAAGAGCCCGGTTTTCTGCAGTGCAGAGTGCCTATGAATTCCTCAAAGATCCCAGGAATAGGATCGCCTTTAAGCGCTATGAGAACACGTCGTGGGCAGACTACAAACGAGGAAAGACGACCAATTTCGAGGCGTTTCGCATGGCTAATGCCCATCGGAAAAAGTATGCTTACGAAAACGACCCTCAGTTCTGGCAAGCCGGCACATGGGAAGACTACTACCAAATGCGTTACAATCGACCAGCCCCTACACAGGAAGAGTGGGACAAAAATAAATGGTCCATCCTATACGGAGTGCTTGCGGTTCTGGCCATTGTGGCGGCGTTGCAAGTGATGTTGGCGTTGGAGAAAACAGATGAGTTCAATCGGCAAACACGCCTCATGAACCTTCGCGCTAAAGCCGATTTGAGCAGCGCCTATGAAAACCACCTGGAGGGCATTTCCAGCTTCCAGAGGGTTCGGCGGTTTTTACTTTTCCGGAGATCGAGTCTCAAGGCACGTGACGAGGAGGAGGACAAGGCTCAGAAACTAGAGGAGAACGAAATCTTGACCCGGTACGCACGTGACCAGCTCCAAAAACACTGGGGAGACGAAGTTGGGGCAGGCACTCCGGAGCCCGCACACCACGACATCATACAGGCCAGTGGCACACCCTCGGGCCTGCACTTACCCGTACATGACAAAGAGTGAGAGGGCAGAGCATATGGGCACGCACGTGATGCGCACCCCAAAGCGAGCCAGCAATCGAGGCCCTTAGGAGCTAATGGACTTCACCAGGCCCGAAACTGTCTTAGACCTCAATAACATCCGGACATGTCTTGTTCGGATGGAGGACACGATTCTTTTTGACTTCATTGAACGCGCGCAGTTTTTCCTGCTGCCCAGTGTGTACCAGAAGAATGCGTACGACATTTCAGGCTTCGACGGGCTGTTTTTGGAGTGGCTTCTCTTGCAAACGGAGAAAACGCACTCACAGGTTCGGCGCTACGAGGCGCCAGATGAGACGCCCTTCTTCCCCAGTGAGTTGCTCAAGCCGTTGCTCCCGTCCATCAATTACCCCAAAGTGTTGGCTTCTTACAGCGACGACATCAACGTCAGCCGCGACATCTTGGACTTTTACGTGACCAAAATTGTGCCCGAAGTGTCCTGCGCATCGGGCGACCAGGTGGTGAACACGGGATCCGTGGCGGTGTGTGATGTTGAGTGCTTGCAAGCGCTTTCTCGGCGGATCCATTTTGGCAAGTTTGTGGCGGAGGCAAAGTACCAAGGTGATCCGGCGCTATACCGAAAGCTCATCGAGGCCAAGGATATTGCGGGTATCGAGGCCAGCATCACCAATGCCGCAGTGGAGGAGAAGATCTTGGAGCGCTTGCGGGAAAAATGTGAGGCGTATGGAACAGACCCCAGCTTGCGCTATAGTCAGAAGCAACAGCTGAAGGTGAAGGCAGAACTCATTGTGCGGGTATACAAGGACTATGTGATTCCTTTGACCAAGAAGGTGGAAGTTGACTACTTGTTGCGCCGATTGGAGGATGAATGAGGGCCGGGACTGTCCGAAAAGGACCGGGACTGTCCGAAAAGACCGGGATTGTCTGAAAAGACCGGGACTGTCCGAAAAGGCCGGGACTGTCTGAAAAGGACCGGGACCATCTGAGAATGAGGTTTAGTTAAACAATCGACAACATGGGAGACAGATCAGGCGCCGCATGATATTGAGGAGTTTCAGGATTGAGGAGAGCCAGAAGATTATAGCTGATCCAAGAATGATTGACATGGGCAGTCTTGAATTGGAGGAACCGCGATGAGAACGCGGCTGAGTCAACCGAAGTTGTTGGGAAAAGTTGTTGGGAGTCCAGTGTTGAGCCTGGAGCTCGGATTTACGAATGAATGAGGGTCGAGCCCAGCGCCTGGGATGAAGTTGGCACAGGGCAAACCAAGTCATGGATCCAAGCGAAAAACTAAGCGGAAACCCCATTGTTCCTGCACCCGAAGATGAAGGCTCGACGCACCAAAGCCACCAAAATTAAGGAAACGTGAATTACCAGGAAACGTGGTTGCGTGCGCACGTGCAGTCAAGGCACAACGTGTCGCTCATTGTTGGTGAGCAGCGTTGATTGGTGGTAAGCGAGCCATTATCTCTGGCAGCGGCCGTGATATTTACCGGAGAGGCGCATGAAAGCGGAGCACCAATATTTCGGCAATTCTACAGGCATTCAACAGTTTCGGCAATTCTACAGGCATTCTACAGTTTCGGCAATGGGTTTCTGTTCTCCCAGTTCTGGTTCATGTTTCCGGTGCTTGTCGACTTTTGGCGATTTCGGGCGCCCTTGGGACTGGGCGAGGGCTGCCAGGATTACATCACAGGGGCCATGGCCATATATCTCAGGAGGCTATTTCGGCCGCGCGCCAGGCTAATTTATGGTGGACCATGTGGCCGCACGTTTGCGCTCGTGTGCAGGATCCAATGGATTTTGCACCCACTGGGTCTGCGATAAATAGCCGACTTCTTGCTTGTTTTCGCCCAGCACATCGTTGCTTTAATACCACATTTGCTTTCGACAACTTTTGGCTCCTCTTTTCCGGGCCTTCACACCTCGCTTCCTGCCTCCTCGCTTCCTGCCTCCTCGCTTCTCGTCGATCACCTCCACTCCCTCCTCGTTCTCGTCGATCACCTCCACTCCCTCCTCGTTCTCGTCGATCACCTCCACTCCCTCCTCGTTCTCGTCGATCGCCTCCTCGCTTCTCCTTGACAAGCCGTTGAAACCCCCGATCCATGCCGCTGAACTCCACCGCTCCGCCCGCCCCGCTCCCCGCCCCATACGTGGACTCTCCAGGCACGCTTGTGTCATGGGTGGTGCTCCTCGGAGCGGCAGTCTTGGTGGTGTCTCCACGGACCCAGAAGCTGACACGTGCGCTTGTCCGCTTTGTATGGGCATGTTTCCTCAAGCCCATGGTCGGCAAGCTCCACAAGGACCCCCAGGTGCAGGCCGACCAGCAGCAGCACCTCGAGCAGTTTTACCAGAACCAGGCGCACATCTATGACTCGACGCGGGCGGTTTTGCTCAAGGGCCGCAAGGAGTGCCTTCAGCTCGCGGTGCTGCATTTGCAGAGCGGGCGTCGGCGCCGGCCGGGGTCCAAATTGGTGTGGGTGGACATCGGCGGAGGCACGGGCTTGAACATCGAGTACATGCACTCCATCTTGCCGATTGCAGACAACTTCCACGCCATATACTTGGTGGACCTCTCGCACTCGTTGTGCGAGGTGGCGCGCAAGCGGTTCGCGGGCACGCCGTGGCGCCACAAGGTGCACGTCTTGGAGACGGACGCCAGCGACTTTGCCATTGTGCAGGAGCACGCCGACTTGGTGACGTTCTCGTACTCGTTGCTGATGATCCCCAGCTTCAATGCGGTGGTGGACCACGCGCACAGCTTGTTGAGTCCCACCACGGGCGTCGTGGCATGCGTGGACTTTGGCGTGCAGTCGGCGGGAACCTCCATGGGCCGCACCAACACGCTTGGCGGGAGCTTCAGGCGCAACAGCCCGTGGTTCTTGCGCCACTTCTGGCGCATCTGGTTTGAAACCGACAAGGTGTACTTGGACCTGGCGCGCCGCAACTACCTCGAGTACCGCTTCGGTACGGTCAAGTCCTTCAATGCGTACAACAACTCGTTGGGGCGCATTCCTTATTATGTGTGGGTAGGTTGCCACAAGGACCGCTCTCTGTCGCTTGTGCACAAGATCAACTGCTTGGCCACGGAGTCGCCGTACCTTGCGCCATCTGACGAGACCCAGGCCATGGAGTATGGTTTGCCCGCCTCGGACTCGCCCATCAAGGGCCAGGCGGCTTTCCCCGCCTCGGACTCGCCCATCAAGGGCCAGGCGGCTTTCCCCGCCTCGGACTCGCCCATCAAGGGCCAGGCGGCTTTCCCCGCCTCGGACTCGCCCATCAAGGGCCAGGCGGCTTTCCCCGCCTCGGACTCGCCCATCAAGGGCCAGGCGGCTTTCCCCGCCTCGGACTCGCCCATCAAGGGCCAGGCGGCTTTCCCCGCCTCGGACTCGCCCATCAAGGGCCAGGCGGCTTTCCCCGCCTCGGACTCGCCCATCAAGGGCCAGGCGGCTTTCCCCGCCTCGGACTCGCCCATCAAGGGCCAGGCGGCTTTCCCCGCCTCGGACTCGCCCATCAAGGGCCAGGCGGCTTTCCCCGCCTCGGACTCGCCCATCAAGGGCCAGGCGGCTTTCCCCGCCTCGGACTCGCCCATCAAGGGCCAGGCGGCTTTCCCCGCCTCGGACTCGCCCATCAAGGGCCAGGCGGCTTTCCCCGCCTCGGACTCGCCCATCAAGGGCCAGGCGGCTTTCCCCGCCTCGGACTCGCCCATCAAGGGCCAGGCGGCTTTCCCCGCCTCGGACTCGCCCATCAAGGGCCAGGCGGCTTTCCCCGCCTCGGACTCGCCCATCAAGGGCCAGGCGGCTTTCCCCGCCTCGGACTCGCCCATCAAGGGCCAGGCGGCTTTCCCCGCCTCGGACTCGCCCATCAGCAAAGGCCACGAGGCGGCGTTGTTCAACCTCCGCCGCAGGTTGCCGTACCCCTCGCTGTACTACCAGCAACAGCCCTGGAGAGTGTACTATGACGAGGTCGACCCCAAGTACCACCAGTTTGGAAACCAGTACATCTATGCCTTCACCTGGGAGGACCCCCGAGAGGACCACCGCATCCTCAAGTTCTCGCGCAACGATACCGTGTTGGCCATCACGCTGGCTGGCGACAACGTGTTGCTGTATGCTGGGCTTGCGAAGCCGCCCCGAAAGATCCATGCGGTTGACCTCAACCCGTGCCAAAACCATCTCCTCGAGCTCAAGTTGGCTGCGTTCAAGTGCTTGACCCGCGAGCAGATCTGGGCCATGTTCGGCGAGGGCAAGATCGCCGGCTTCAGGGACTTGTTGCTTCGGCAACTCGCCCCCCACATGTCTTCGCAGGCTTTCCAGTACTGGATGGACAAGGGCCCCAAGGCCTTTTCGGGAAAAGGGCTCTATGACACGGGCTCCACCAGATGGGCTCTCAGGTTGGCCCGCGGCGTGTTTGGCTTATTTGGCATCTCCTCCGTCATCGACGACTTGTGCAACTGCACGGACCTCCTGCACCAAATCCACCTCTGGGAGACCAAGATCAGACCCACGCTTTTCAATCCGTTTGTGGCCACGTTGTTGGTGGGCAACCCCATCTTCCTTTGGAAAGCCCTTGGGGTCCCTCAGAACCAGGCCGAGATGATCGGCGACTCCGTGTTGAAGTATGTGATCAATACGCTTGATCCCGCCGTACGCAGGTGCTTGATCTCCTCTGACAATTACTTCTATTACTTGACCTTGCAGGGCAAATACTGTCGGCAAAACTGTCCAGACTATTTGACGGACAAGGGCTATGCCAATTTGACCAGCAAGTCAGTCAACAGTGAGTGGGTCAAAAAGCCCGAAAAGGGCGATTTCAGCCCCAGCAAGGAGCTCGGCCAAGCCACCGACGTGGATTCCGGAGGCGGTCTCTCGCCCATTGACAACATCCGTCTTCACACTGACACCCTCAACGACGTGTTTGCTCGACTCAGCAAGAAGTCCATCACCATTGCGATCATTATGGACCACATGGACTGGTTTGACCCCAAAAAAGATGATGCAACAGCCGAAATCTTGGCTTTGCGCGAGTGCTTGGCCCCCGGCGGAAGAGTGATGCTTCGCTCGGCAGCTCAGTATCCATGGTACATCAAGAGGTTTGAGAAGTGTGGCTTCAAGTGCAAGCCCGCTGCCATCAGAAGAGCCCACGAATCGATCGACCGGATCAACATGTACGCATCCACGTGGGTGTGCACGAAAATTGAAAGCACGCAGCGTCGTCGCATGAGCTCTTTGAAGATATAAGACTATAGTTCCGACTAGTAAATTGACGTGGTTAGGCTGTGAATGGGTGGGGTGGATTCAGACCAAGTGGTTTCGATCTATCTTAGGTAGGACTGGATTAGCGAGTCTGAGCTTGGCATCGTAGATTGGAGTCTGATCTGGAAACTGGGTTAGTTCCTGAAACACTGGGTCAGTTCTTGATGAAAGAGTCTGTTCCTGGTGAAACACTGGGTCAGTCACTGGACTGAGTCAGTTCTTGATGAAACATTGGGTCAGTTCCTGGATTGGGTCAGTTACTGGACTGAGTCAGTTCTTGATGAAACATTGGGTCAGTTCCTGGATTGGGCCAGCTCCTGGACTGAGTCAGTTCTTGATGAAACTTTGGGCCAGTTCCTGGATTGGGCCAGTTCCTAAAGATTTGGATCAAGTTGGCTTGAACCATTGCGCTTGGCATCTGCAGAAGCTGTCAGTAGAAAGAAACGAAATTTGAAATCCGTTGTAGCTCCATCGACAATGCCTTGAAACATTGCACGACCTTTAGGAGCAGGCCAGGTTGGCCACTTGGATCAATAACGAACGTCAATGCCAAACGGGTGGACGGCCCCATCCCATTCAACTGGGCAGTGGTCTACCCAATGAAGTCTGCGCAAGCCTCCACCACAGCAAGCCTGATACCACCACAGCAAGTCGATACCATCACCACCGACAACCCCACGCCTCTAATCATGCATTCGCCAGTAGTTCGGGATGGTGCCGCTGTTCTCCATGCGGTATAAGCGCCAGGCCTCCCGCACGTGATCGGCGGTCAAGGGCATCTTGCGGTCGCCCAAGTACTCCAAAGGCCGCTCGGCGATGGCCGGCACGTTTTCGCCCGCCGCTAGCATACGGATGGTCTGCCGCTTGCGGTTTTTCTTGGCGTCAATGTCCAACACCAACTGCGTCTTGTACTCCTGTTCCTGCACCTCGAACGCCTTGGTGATCACGTCGCCAAGCAACAGTTTGGAGAGCCCCGCCAAAACCACGGCGATGTTCTGTGGAATGGAGTGGCCCAACACGGCGTTGGCGATTTTCTTGACGCCGGGCTTGTTGACCCTCATCCGCCGATACGCCTCGAAGCGCTCCATCTGGGCGTCGGTGAGCGACGTCACCAAAAGCCGGTTTTTGTCGTCGTCGCTCATTTCGGGGGCCGAGTTGTTCTTGAGTTCTCGGTAGCGGGCCACGAGCGCCTCGTCGTCGATGTCCGAGAGGTCGGAGGGGTCGGAAAGCTCGTCTAGAGGCTCCCGCGGCTCCTGGATCGGGAGCGCCTGAGGGTGCAGGGCGGGGCCGGCAGGGAGAGGCAGGAGCGGGGCGTCGGGCCTTTCGCCGGGCTCGTGGCGGTCGGCATAGAAGACGCGCCAGATCAACGCCTCGTCTTCTTCATCGAGGCTGACGTCGCTCTGGATGCTTTCGGAGTCACTCATGGGGGAGATGGATGGAGGAGCGCGTGAGGATGTGTTCCGCACCTGTACACCAAATACACATCCGTACACCAAATACACATTCGTACACCAAATACACATCCGTACACCAAATACACATTCGTACACCAAATACACATTCGTACACCAAATACACATCCGTACACCACATACACCCCCGTACACGGCCATGTATTTCTCCGCGGAAGCCAATACATATAGAACTGCTCCTAAAAGGGATGTACGGTACGGTTCGCCGATATGGAGCTTGGGGTGTAGGGCCTCGGGAGGCACGGGTCTTCAGCTGCCCGTCTTCGAGCTTATACACGGCGCCATTGCACAGTACACGGAGAAATGTATATTTCCTATATCACCGCAAGCGGGGCTTCTCCAAAAGTCATCACAATCCCAACCACAACTTGGCCTTTTTAACCTCAAAGGTCTCGTACAACTCGATGTCATCGGAGCTTGTTCCCACCTGCACCTCGTACTGACCCTTTTCCATGTTCCACTTGCCCAAGTATTCATCAAAGAACGAGGTGGAGTCCTTCAAAGACAAGTCGAACTCAACCGTCTTCTTCTCGCCCGCCTTCAAATTCACCTTCTCGAAGCCCTTCAATTCCTTGATTGGCCGGTCCACCTTGGAAGTCTTTGGTGCAATGTAAATCTGCGCCGTCTCAGAGCCTGCAAGCTTGCCCACGTTTTCCACCGTCACACTACCGGAGAGCTTGTCGTCCGACTCATTCACCTTCACGCTCAAGCCAGATAACTTAAACTGTGTGTACGACTTGCCGTAGCCGAATGGGAACGCAACCTGCCTCTGCAACTTCTCATAGAACCTGTATCCAACGTAGATGTCTTCTCCGTACAAGACCCTTCCTTGCACGGTCTTGAAGTTCAAGTAGGCTGGATTGTCGGAGTTTTTGAAGGGCCACGACAATGACAATTTTCCACTGGGGTTCTCTTCTCCAAACAACACCTTGGCAATGGCGGTGCCACACTCGGATCCGCCATACCACGCATGGACCAATCCCTTAGCCTTGGACAACCAGGGAAATTCAACCGGAGTTCCGGATTGGTTGAGCACGATGGTGTTGGGGTTTGCCTCGATGACTTGGCGCACCAAGTCGTTGGTAAGCATGGGGAGCTCCATGTCGGGTCTGTCCCAACCCTCGGTCTCCCACTCTTGGTTGAGACCAATGGACAACACCACCTTGTCGACCGACTTGGCCAAGTCAACCGCCTTCTTGATCTCTTCTTGCGGGTCGATCTTTTTGCAGAACCCAATACCAACAGCTCCTCCAAACGTGACTGTAGATTTACTCTCGAGTTTGGAGGTGACTCCCGAGCCGTATTCAGCCAAAATGGTGTAACGCTGACCTTTGTTCAAGCGAATGCTTTCAATCATCTCCACAGTTCCGCTTCCAAAGAATGCAGAGCCAGGAGATTGTTTCGTTGCGTTGTCGATAAGCAACTTTCCATCAACATACAACTTGCCTGATCCGCAGACGGTCAAAGAAAACTCGTAATCGGCGGTTTCGTCGGGGGTGACGTAACTCTCAAAGTCAGCGTAAAAAAGGTCCTTACCCTCAATAGCCTCATGATAGTAGTCAAACAAAAGCAAATGACCTTGATAGTAGCTTTTCTTATCAAAGTTCTCCCTTCTTTCCAGAGCGAGTCCCAGCCTGTCTCCTTCACTTGGGGGTTTCAAGGTGAACCTTCCACTAACTCCGGCCTCGCCAGTGTAGGGGTCTACTGCAAACTTGCTGGCAGCCAAGGAAGGCAAAGACTTGTGAGCATAGCACCCCACTGAGTATTCAGGCTCTTTGCCCAAGATCTTAGAAATTCCATCAAAAGGCGTAACCGAAGAGATTCCGTACAAAGCAGCAGAGCCACCGCCCGAGGTAGCCGCGATCTTTGCATTTGGACCAATCACGGCGATTTTGTCGGATTTTTTCAATGGAAGAAGCTCATCTTCGTTCTTCAACAACACAATGGCCTCGGCGGCGATCTTTTGCAAGAACGCCCTGGTCTCAGGGGTGTCGTTGGTGGTCTCTGGGCCGTCCTCAGGAATTCCACTTCTCTCACACCACTTGACAAAATTCAACACCCCGCGCACGCGGTCGTCCACATGCTGGATGTTCAACTCCTTGGAGGTGATCATGTGTTGGATCTCTTTGTGCAGTCTAAAGTTTGAAGGGCCAGGCATTTCCAAGTCCAAGCCGTTCTCGATGGCCGTTTTGGTAGTGTATGTTCCGAACCAGTCCGACATGACCATGCCGTCCCAAGCCCATTCCTTGCGCAAAATGTCCTGGAGAAACTTCTTGCTTTGAGACACGTGCTCGCCATTGACTTTGTTGTAGGACGACATGAACGAAGCGGGATTCTCATATTTCACGGCCAAACGGAATGGCTCCAAGTATATTTCCCTCAAGGCTCTCTCGGTGATGATGGAGTCCGAGGCAATGCGCTGATCTTCCAAGTCATTACCGACAAAGTGCTTAATCACCGCGCCAATGTCTTTTTCTTGGATACCCTTCACAATGGCAACCGAAGCCATTCCCGCAAGGTATGGATCCTCAGAAAAGGACTCGAACCCACGGCCACCCAAAGGACCTCTCTGGATGTTTGTGGTGGGGCCCAAAATAGCATGGGCCGACTTTGCCCGTGCTTCTTTGGCCATGAGGTTACCCGCCTCCCTGATGAGGTCTTTGTTGAAAGTTGCAGCCAAACCGGTACCGCAGGGGAAACACGATGCCGGCTCTCCAAACGCAAACTTGGTGCCTCTCACACCATTAGGTCCATCGGACACACGAATAGAGGGGACGTTCAACCTTTCCACTTTGTAGGTGTGCCAAAAATCCACGCCGGCAAGGAGGCTGATTTTCTCTGCGAGGGTCAACTCGGAAAGAACTTGTTCCACGTCAAAGGTCGTCATATTGGAGTTGGGGCGATTTGTTCAACAGGAAACAATAGAGGGGGGGTTCTGAGGTAAGGATGTTGTAGGGACGAGGACGTCGTAGAGAATTGAATGATGAGTGGGCAAATTGCAGGGATTACGCTCATTTATATATGGGGCAGGGTGGCCATTTGTTGAGCCACGGCGGATCAACTACCCATTTGGCCATGCAGGATCTGCGAACCACTTGAAACTAGCGCGCCTGTCTTGGCAGCCTCCTGCACGAAACTACCCCAGCTATGAGCGAGTCGGGGATCTACCCCAGCTAGAGTCGGGGAAGTTGCACGAAATTACCCCAGCTACGAGCGAGTCCTGACGTTGCAATCGCCGGCGGCCTTACACAAACGGAAAGGCGGTAAGCAGAGGCTAGGTGAATGTGGGTTGCTCACGTGACTTAGCAAAGCGCCGGGGCCTTGGAGCAGATCAACCGGGCTCAGGCCCGGCTTTTGGGCCATATTTCCGGCCACGTCGGCCACGTTTCCGGGCTCGGGCGCATTTCGGACATGCGTACCGAAATTGCAAGTTACGCTGCCACCCCGTTTGTCCGCCTAAAACCGCATTAGTCATCGGGTGTGCTCGGACAATGCATCGGCTCCAAGTACCCGCATCCGAACGGGCAGGCCGATCCTTTTAGGATACCCATCCGCGCGCGCGCTGCCTGCCCCACACATAAATTGTGGGTGGGGTAAATGAATGGGCGTAAATTAGACGCGACCCCACCTTATTTCACGCAACACGTTATTACTTTTTTTCACGCAACACGTTATTACCTTTTTTCACGCAACACGTTATTACGCTAGTACCCCGCGTCTGAACGGGCTCAACAAGAGCCTGACCAGAATTGGCGCCATTTTTTCCGCCCCTAGAAGCCCCGTGCCCACTCTTTACAAGCCCAGCATTTATGCTTCTTTCCCCAACAAACTGCCACCCATTGCACATCACTGCTTCCTGCCATGGACAATGTGTCTCCTCACGTGAGTCGTGACTTTGACTCTTCCAGGTACCGTGCTTCTTATCTCCGTGCTATGATACATATACTGCGCCGCCGATGACGTGGACCAATACCAGGCAATCCGGTGAATGCCGGTCTTTTTCATGCTTGTGGAAGCTCAGCACAAGGAGCCTGTGGGTAATTGTACGTTGGATTGTTTTTGGCATTATCTATTGTCTAGTCTATTGTCTAGTCTATTGTCTAGTCTATTGTCTAGTCTATTGTCTAGTCTATTGTCTATTCTACTCTCTATTCTACTCTCTATTCTACTCTCTATTCTACTCTCTATTCTACTCTCTACTCTATTCTCTTTTCTATTCTCTACTCTATTCTCTTTTCTATTCTCTATTCTATTCTCTATTCTATTCTCTATTCTACTCTATTCTAGTCTATTGTCTAGTCTATTGTCTAGTCTATTGTCTAGTCTATTGTCTAGTGTATTGACTAGTCTAATCTATTCCCTATTCATCCCTATACCATTCTCTGTTCTCTCCCTGCATCGCCTAACCCACACGTAGCATGGGATATTCGGCAGCTGCTGCCTGGTCAAGCATTGACCAAAAGAGCCCCGTCGTCAAGATACAGCATCACATAGTTCATTGTCTTGCGTCGCGAGTCGCTGAAATAGACCCTCCAGAATACTCTTGCAATACTTAACATTCACCATTCCACGGCCGTCTTTTCTGCAAGAGGTGCCTTCGAATGATGCAATTGGTCCGCCTTATGCAGACGACGTTGCTGGAGATTGCCAATAAGGAAGTTCGGCAAGAGACAATGTGCCCACTTGAGTTTGGGACTTGCTAATGCCATGTAGCTGACTCGAGAAAATCAAGCATCGGCTGTGGTTCGCCCAAGGGATATAGCGATTGGACAATGGTTCATCTTCTAGCACCCAATAAATGACGCCTCTTTTGGTGGCGACACGAAAGCATGGAGTTATACCGCTGGCTGATTTTGGTATAGTTTGTGTAGGCAATAGTAGTGAATAGCAGCCACGTGGTAGTGTATTGACTAGCCATGGGTGGAGTCATGGGGCCACGTGCTATGTGTAGTGACTTGTCACGGAGTCACGTCGTGTAATAAGTCCCCTGCATGCCTGGTAAAGAACGTATCCAAAGGTTAGATAACCAAAATAGGCCGCCAGAGCGACTCTTGGTGTAGTGAGGCCATGTATGGGAAACGCTGAATGGAAGCATTGGATCCCACTCTAATGTGTGGCTTTGCATCCTGGGCAGTGTGGGCCACCCATATGCTGACCCAACAATGTGAAACGCCTTCTTTCGATAGTTTGGTAGGCGTGGCTAGTTCTGATTCACATGCCGTAATGTCACCACAGTGGAACACACAGCCACGACCCAATGAAAGGTGGTTCCTTCCTCGAATGTGCTAGTTTCTGGACTAGTTTAGTAACTTCGGACATTTTGCACTTTGGCACTGACCAATTCATTTCACTGAGGAGAGTCGGCCTAGGGAATTGGAAAGAAACACCCCATTTTCCATATGTGGCAAAGAACATCCACTCTAAATCTCTTTAAGGTCTCAAGTGACGATCAACTTTTGCAACTGAGTGTGAATGTGGTGCACTTGCAGGAGACGGTGCTCCCAGTCGTGGGACTGCTCCATAAGAATGCCATCAATCAAGCCACAGAGTTCGGCGTAAAGACGAAGCGAGTCCGAGCTTCTGGACACGCCATGCTCAACAAGAAGATCCAAGCATTCGTGGATCCCCTGCACGGCAAAGTGCTTCAATGAGGCATGCACTCGGAGACCCAAGTGCTCATAGTTCTTGGGAAGCCTCAAGGAAGACTCGATCACCTGGCGCATGCCGTGCACGAGGTCGGAGATGTCGTAAGCATCGTGAGAAAGGCGGGGCGCAATATGGTCGCGAGCCGTCCCGTACTCGGCCCCGGCAATCGACGCCACGCGGGGGAGCTTGTCAAGGTGGAACACAGGGACTCCTTGCACATGGTCTGCATACGGCCTGAGCGACGTCGAGAACACAAACGTCACCTGGGAGCTTGTGTTGCGTAGGTAGGACGGCGGGATGTGCTTCCGCGACACGTCCACGGCTTCGACGCGGGCCGTCGTCAAAGCACTGTATCCAGCCAAGAACAGTTCGATCGACTCGAGGATTTCCGGCGCAGGCGACCCCAGCTCCTCCGCCGCAATGACATTGATGGCGTAGTCGGGCACATGGTGCAGGAACGGCTCTCTGCTCTTCCACATGGCCAAGTCAGGAGCAAGCAACGTGTCGAAAATCGCCTGCGTCACAAAAAACGGAAGGTCGTTGCGGTGCATGAACGTGAGGTTGTAAGACATGTGGGCGGTGAAACTGTGCTCATCCATCCACACTCCAGGTTCGTACCAGTAGTGAAGCAGCACGCCATACTCCGGGTGGACGGAGGCATTGTTGCCAGAGCGCCCCTTCACATGATTTTGACCGTGGGAGTTTCTGTCTTTCTCGTGGCCTCCGTTGGTAATTTCTGCTGCATCTGTTTGGACGCTGCCGCTGGACGAATCCGGCCCGGTATAGAAGACCGGCTCGGGCCCCCGGGGGTGGTCCGGTCGCTCAATGACATCCGGGAGATCGTTAATTATTGGGTACCGGTATGGACAGCCAATCAAAGCAAGCCGGTAGTCGAGCTGCTTTTGCACGGCCGCCGCCAAGTCGGGAAAGCGAAAGCCCACATCAGCAAGGCGGATATGGATGCTTTGGGCCACGGGGAACTGCGAGGCCGTCATGGCGCGGAGCTGCTCAGCCTGCTGTTGCAAAGAAGGCACATGGTAATGTCGCCATAGAATCACGGATATTGCCACTAGAGCAGAGAGGAAGAGCATCAAGGAGGGCGGGCGGGCGGCCGGCAGTGAAGCGTGCTGCTTGGCCTTGCCTCGCACATGCGCGTATACAGGAGCAGGTGTCACGTGACATGTCACGTGTAATGTCACGTGTAATGTCACGTTATCAGAACGGGGCCGCTGCACTGCGTGTACTCGGCAGCACCCATGCAGGAAAGACCCAATGGGTGTGCATGTTCAACACGTTACACCCACCTCTTCGCACACCCATACACCAAGAACTGGGGTCTTTGCATAGCGCGCTCCACTCGTCCCATCCCGTCAGCATGAGCGTGCCGCTGGTCCCCATAGATCCACACACGGTGCCCGAGCTGCAGGAGCAACAATATGTCCATGACGTGTACAATGAGATCGCGCTGCATTTCTCCCAGACCCGCTACAAGCCATGGCCCATCGTGGAACGGTTCCTCAAGGCGCAGCCCAACTACGCCGTCGGAATCGATGTCGGTTGCGGCAACGGCAAGTACCTCTGCATCAACCCCAAGCTTACCCTCATTGGGCTGGACCGCTCTCATGGCCTAGTGGCTTGCGCCCAGGAAAACTCCCGCAACCAGTCCCTTTTGGCGGTGGCTGACGGGCTCCATTTACCGCATCCAAGCGGGCGCTTTGACTTTGCCATCTCCATAGCGGTGATCCACCATTTTGCCTCTGAGGACCGCCGCATCGATGCCATCCGCCACATACTCCTGAAATTGAGGCCCGGCGCCCCCCTATTGGTGTATTGCTGGGCCTTGGAGCAAGCCACGTCTCGAAGGGGTTATAAGGAGGGGGACGACCAGGACATTTTGATTCCGTGGGTGTTGAACCGCGGCGTCAATCGCAAAAAGGGACGAGGAAAGGGGCAACAGATCTTGACCGGGGTGAATGAGAAGAACGGCGGAAATGGGGCTATCGGGCGGAATACGGCAGCGGAAGGAACGAATGAAGCAGAGGCTCAAGGCCACGTGGAAGTGGCGGAAGATGAGAAGAAGGACCAGGCCGAAACAAAATACCGGTACTACCATCTTTATAAGGAAGGAGAGTTAACCGCCAACGCGGTATCTGCAGGAGGGCGTGTTCTTGACTCGGGCTATGAGAAGGATAACTGGTGGGCCATTATAGCGCGGCCGGAAACCTCCTGACTAACTGCAGGCCAGGACTACTGACACCTGGCGTACAAGTGCCAGGACCCTGATGCTCGGGTCTACTGGCTCGGTGGTCTTTGGTTGGTGAAAGGTACCGTCATGATACACCCGTCCTGGCGATCTTAGGGATGTAAGGGCGAATCTGCTGAAGCAGATATCATCGATTGCAGTCCAAGCGTGCATACAACCATCGTGTCTGCCCATTGTAGCCAGGGCCTTTGATTGAAGAAGCGAGTGTGTATCTTCCCTTGGACAGAGGCCCTTATATGCAGTCGCGCAGTACTTCTTTCAATAAGGGTCGCGCAGTACTTCCTTCATAAGGGTGTACCGATGTGCGGTGGATCTCCATGACACGCAAAGACCAGTTGGTTAGGGCTACTGACCTCGATGCCTTGAGTTGTAGGCGGAGTGCAAACGAACGGGGCTACTTTGAGCCAGCCGATCCGTACATCCAGCCGCTCGTCGGCGCCTACCAACAATGCCTACTGCTCTGTGAAGGCTACACCCACAACTCCGCCACCAAGACCCTCCGCAACGCCTTCAGGGACTCCAAGTTCCCGTTGATCAATCGGGGAACGTTCTACCGCACATACTCCGTGGACCGTCTCGTGTCGGACTTCATTGCCGAGCACCGCAAGTGCCAGATCGTGGCCCTTGGCGCCGGCTCGGATACGCGGGCATTCCGGATCCTTGGCTCCGCCGCCGCCGCCCACGTGTCGTACACAGAAATCGATTTTCCGGAGCAGACTCGGATCAAGCGCGTGGCTATTCTGAGGCTGCGGCTTCTCCAAAAGGCCATTGGTTGCTCGATTGCTGGTGTAGATGGGGGTGAGGCGGAAGAGGGAGCGGGGTGTGCGTCTGGGGGTGAAGTTGGAGCTGGGGCTGGCGAGGGAACTGTGCCAGGATCCGGATGCGGAATTGCTGCAGGAGAGGGGGCCAGACCTGGATTTGCAGGAGAGGGGGCCAGACCTGGATTTGCAGGAGAGGGGGCCAGGCCTGGATTTGCAGATCGGGCGGCCATGACCGCGGCTCAGTTCCAGGCCTTGCCCACAGACCTCCACCTGGATCGCTATCACATGGTTGGAGTCGACTTGCGGGCACTCGAAGGAGCGTCCGACCGCCTCTCGTTTTTGGAGCGCCACACGCCCACGCTACTACTCAGCGAGTGCGTGCTCTGCTACCTCACGCCGGAGGAGAATGGCCGCGTGTTGCAGTTCTGGAGCCTGCGCTTGGAACACGTGTCCATTGCAATGTACGACCCAATGGGGCTAGACGATGCCTTTGGTCGCACCATGGCGGACAACTTGGCCCAGCGGGGCTTGGACCTCGCGTCTTTTTTGCTGTACCCCGACCTCCCGTCCCGGAAAGCCTGGCTTGAGCGCCTTGGCTTCTCGGCGCACCTCACGGACTTGGCGCTGGTGGGAGGCTACGGCGCTGCGGAGTTGGCCTGGATTTCTCCGTCGGAATGGACCCGCGTATCCCGCTTGGAGATGATCGACGAGGTTGAGGAGATTTCCATGCTCTTGAAGCACTACTGTTTGATCTACGCGGAGCACAACCTCTGCCTGGGGTTTGTCCGCAATCTCAAGTGGTTGAAGTCGTGAGCCGGCTCATAAAGGGCGGTAGTGTCCATTGACATCATGACATCATGACATCATGACATCATGACATCATGACATCCATTGAACGGTTCATTCTTTTGTCCGTGGCTTCAAGTCGCTTTTTACCGTTGAACTTGTGGCTCCGGAGCCGCCTACTCACTGCATTCTTTGGTGCTTGTCAAGGTATACGAAGTTAAAGTAATGGCAGTGGTGCCAAGTACCACGACTCAGCTTGAAGGAATAGTCCAAGAGAGCCTCTACCTAATGAAACCAAGTCCTCAGCATTCATATGCATGTTTTGGATATACTGAAGGAAGAATAAGATGTGAGTTTTCGTTACAGCTGGGCAGCGTTCCAGGGACCAGGGACCAGGTGCAGCTGACACAGAGGGATCTGCACGGAGACTTACCTGTGGAATATTCACTTATGGATATCAAGCGAGGGATGCCCGCCCATACTGATGGCCTCTTTCTCGAAACATGAATGCTGCGAGTGAGCTACACTCGGGGATCCGTTTCCGAACAAGCACCGAACCCCGAATTAACCCAGGGGCCGTGTCTGGCGAACGGACTTCCAACGGCATCATTCCAAGCATCCTTGTATTCAATAGCGGCAGACCGAACCGGCAGGAAGGGATGCATAGGCGACGCGCTGAACAAGAAGCTTGTCTAGGCTGACATCATCGCCGAATCCGCCTACACACGTGTCTGCGTGGACTTTCTCGGGACTGGTTCGCTGGCTCGTGCTGATTTTGGCGCTAGTTTTGTTCCAATGAGTACTCCCCTCTCACGACCATTCACTTCCTGAAATCTTCTTGAATTCTGCCAGTGTTCATACCCTACAGCCATCGAACGAACTAGTACCGGCCCCCTTTCGAATCCGTCCATCACTCATCCAAAAATGACTTCCGGGATAATGCATGTGAATCTGTGGGTTATGCTCGTTATGTACTTGTTCAAGTACTAAGAGCGGAGGTGTTCGTTGACCCAAAAAAATAAGGGGATCTTCCGGCTTACATAGATGAATACTGGCCCGGGCCGCATAACCTGTTGAGATGATAAGTCCAACATCATACATGTGAGCTTTTGGGGGTCCATAGATTAACCACGGACTGATGTTCAGTGGTGGTTCAGGTCCAAATAAGCAGCCATCGTATCGTGAATAGATGTGTGGACTTCATTGGGAACAGATACATTAGTGGTAGCCTCAGTGGGAGTGGTAGGAGGTAGATGCACCGGCTTGGTTGGCGATATATGTTGGGAAGATCGGCTTGTAGTCGTTGAGGGACTCAGAACAATGCAGGGAATATCACTCATGTCAAAGCGAAAAGCATTGGCTACGAATAGCAAATTTCTATAATAGACCTGAATTCAGTCTCATCACAAGGCTGCTCGTCTTCATCATTGGTGCTGTTCTCATTGTTCGATGTTTATGCCTGGAAATCTCTTAGCCTCTCCTACATCCTTCGTTTCGAAGGCCCTGCTCAACATTTCCTTAGTTCAGACACATCCCCAATGTTGTCCCCAAGCACAAGTATATAACAATCTCGAAGACAAAAACGTTCCAAGCCAAGATTTCAACGAATCAAAAGAAGATACCATGGAATTGACGGAGTATCAGTCCGGGGGATTTCAAAGCCATATAAATGAGCCCAACGAAGAGACGATGGATTTTACTCAACTTGAACAGAGCGAGTCTGCGAGTGAAAACGTTAGTGGTAATTCACACGAGGAACCCCCGGACCAGATAAAGAAAAGAGACTCTATAGGAGATTCTCCAATTCGGGAATTTGCTGGTGAAGAAAACGCCCCTGGGCTGAAAAACATACTGGTTGAAAACCCTATTGAATCTGCTGAAACCCCTACGGAAGATGGAAAACAAACTGACCTAGCTACTGGCGCTGCTGTACCCGATACATCTGCTGAATCTGCCGAGAAATCTATTGAGTCGTCCGCTAATGCACTTAATGATCCTGCCGCTGAGAAATCCAGCGAGGCGTCCGCTAATACCCCTAATGGTACGACCGGATCTACTGAAACAATTGGAAGATTTT